>PVKM010042677.1:0-12740 GCA_004027735.1 Carollia perspicillata
ATAAACTTACATTGTTATATATTATAAACATTACTTGAGATATTACTTTACTATAGGAAACTGATGTTTGACAACTTCATTAGAATTAGAGATTTGTTTTAGCCAAGTTTACATTGTGCCACTTCCAATGGTGTTACTCCTTTTTGGCCACATAATGTAGGCTTGACATTTTATCAATTTCCCAGCACATAGTTCACAAATTCAGATATTCTTGAATGAAAATAAAATCAGATCCTGGAGAAAGTACACTGTGGTACCATCACAAGAGAGAGGCAGAGAGAGATGCATCAGGAGGAGAAATCAGGTTCAAAGCATGAGAACAGTGGATCATGAGCCAGAGAGCGCAGGTGGCCTTTAGAAGCTGAGAATGACCATGGATGAGAGCCAGCAAGGAAATGGGACCTCAGTCCAACAAACGTATGGAAGTAAATCCTGCCAACAACCCGACTGAACCTGAAAGCAAAATTTTGATTTTGGCCTGGTGAGATCCATCAGAATTCTAACCTAATTAACTGTGAGATGAATGGGCTTTGTTATAAGGGTAATTTGTTATATCAGCAAAGGAAAACTGATACCAATACCCAGAACGTCTTGTGGTTCACCAGTCATAGTGGGCTTAAGGGGAGTTGATGTCAGGTGATAAATTGGAATCTTGGCTCAAGACCATGTCACAGTGGGCCTATCAGAAGTGAAAACACAGGCTTCTGTTATTCATCCTATTTCCTAAGTATATTACTGGATTAGAGATACTATTAAATTTTTAAAATGATGTGAAGACTCTTATGAAAGAAGAGTCAAATGGTAGAAACTGGAATACTAAACTAGTTCCCTACCCAAACACAAGCTGTAGAAATACCATATCTGTAGAATCATAGAGGTTAGTTCCACTATCAAAAACTTGAAAGCTGCAGGTGAGGTTATCCTTACTGCAGGCGCATTTGCCTCACCTGTTGCCCTTGGGCCTTGGAGAATAAGGTCTATGAATGTAAGTTTAATCAAGTGGTGTCTCTACTGAAGATGTAATTTTTTACCAAAGCCAAGCTATACAGTGTCTGGTACTTGACATGAAGCTATTGATCTGGAAAGTACATCACCCTCCCTCTCATTTCAACAATTGGATCTGCATCAGTTGGTTTTTACCCAGCAGAGATAGCAGTACTCCTTCAGGGTCAATAGTAATAGGACCCCTTAGCCTGATCCCCAGATAGCAGCAGTGTTATCATCTGGTTTCTTAGTTCTAATTTCAGGAGAACACTTAAACTGGAGAGGCCAAGTGTGATAAATGAGCCCATGATAATGAACCCCCTGATTGAAATATATTCCACGATTACATTTAATATTGTGCACCACCTGGATTGATGATGTCTACATAGCTCATACGATGTAGTGTCTGGCACATATCCAGATCAGTTTCTGTAAAAACCTTTTCCAGGTCTAATATATGAAATTAGGCTAGCAGGGTAGCATTTGAGCTTTGAGAAAGTTTTACAGGACTTCAATCACATTTTTTACCTGCAAGTATTTCCTATTTTAGGAGAACGTGGAAACTCATACCAAAATCTGTTAAAGGGTAATGTTGTCAATCTCTGCAATATTCTGATTGCAATAACTTCATGCTATATAGCAAGATAAATAACTTAAAACTTACTTAGGTAAGTAAATGTTATTTTATTTTCTTATGTCTATATGCACTCTTACCATCAGTCTGAAGTAACTGTTAATATTTGCTAGTATGGTTTTATTGCTCAGCATGGATGCTCCTTCAAAAAAGCCGACCAGGCTACCATCACTGCTAGGTGTTGAGGTTTCTAGCAGCACCCAATCCCGAGATCACTGCCCCTTCTTCTCCCTCACCCTTTCCACTTCTTCCCTGTCCTGTCAAAATGCAGTTGGCATGCCGTGAAGAGCTGGCAGCCAGTTGATGGCAGGTTGAGTACAATGGAGACTTTTTTTACTCTCCCCCCCACACCTGAGGATATATTTGTTGATTTTAGAGACAGAGGTAGAGGTAGAGAGAGAGAGAGAAAGAGAGAGAGAGAGAGAGAGAGACATCGATGTGAGAGAGAAACATCGATTGGTTGCTTCCCATACATGACCTGACAGGGATCCAACCCACAACCTTTTGGTGTACGAGACAATACTCCAGACAAGTGAGCCACTTGGCCAGGGCTGGGCATGTTCTACCATTGACAGGGAAGCACTTGGTTGTCCCTGTGGGAATATATACTTGGATTTCGTACGCCCTTCCTGACCACCATACTTCTGAAAGTCTCCTCCCATCAGCTCCATCCATGCAGGCCTTGGATTCAGAAGTGAGCAATGTGAGGCAGAGGCTCCGTTTGGAGGAAGTGATCTGATGATGGCAGGTGCCACGGTGCACTGCCCAGATCCCCCTTCAAGGTTAAGGCACTCATTTTGAAGTTGCTCAGAGGGGTGCTGATAGCCCTCAGCTGAGTCTGCCTGCAGGCATTGCTCCAGAGCAGCCAAAGGAAACCTCCTCCTAAGACACAGCTTGTCTCCATTGACTGCCCAGTTCTAGGGGCCCAACCTTTTTGTCTAAGTCTGGGACAACTCTAAATGTCTGGATCTCTCTAAGGGATTGACTGAGGCCTCTGTTATAATTTCATTACAGCCCAATTTCTCCCTCCACCTGATGTTACTTCCCTCAGTCTCTTGTCATTCCTGCAAGTATTTCCCAATAAACATCATGCATGGAAATCTCTGCCTCAGAGGCTGTTTCCCCAGTAACCTGACCTAAGGCATCCAGTTTATACAGTGTTTGGGGGAAGTAGTGTTGGAATCTCTAGCATCTAGTCCCAGGCACTTGGGATTTTAATATTTGTGTTTATTAATTTTATTCTGAAAGTGTATGTGAGGTGTTCTGGATTAAAGACAGATTTTGTGTTTATTACCTTACAATTAATAAGTGTGTAATTTCCCCCTCACCTCAGTCCTTACCCCTGAGGTGATGTGATGAAGGCCAGATGGAAAAATCTCCTGCATAAGTAGCTGGACACTCCATTGATGAGAAAAATGGATTCTCTTCTTATACACAGAAGAAAGAGACAGCTGCCTTCCCTTCCCCTTCCTGAAAGGAGAGGGAAGAACCTTTGCTCTGTGGAGAAGGAATGGATAGGATCCTGGGTTCTCACTAATGTTTTATAATATATGTCTCTCCGGGGCCACAGCTTCATGGATCTCTCTGGCTTTTTATGACCTACAGATGTCTCTGAGGTCCTGGGCCCTATTTTCTCTTGAAATATAAACATACTTTCAGAGTTAGGTGAATCGCTCTGGAATTCTTTCACCATCTTACCCCAGGAAGCCAAGTTTTCAGCAAAATGTATTCAGAAAGCCCAAATGGTGCAGAAACATGAAAATATTTTCACTATGTCCCATAGCATCACAGTTACTGCTTAGAAGCATTGGTGTTTTCATTAAGGAAGATTTGTGATGTGGTTAGACTGTAGTTTCAGACTCTACCTTTTTGAGAATCTTGGAGATTCCCAACTAACCAAAGCGTGTTCTTTTGCATTTGCAACTAAGATTCCCAGCTGATCATTATACCATTTATATAATATTATAAAACATGCAAGTGAACATATACACATATATCATTTAAAGAAACATTTAGTAAAACTATAAAAGTATGTCTAGGAATGATACATAACAAATTCAAGATTACCTGATCTCTTCCTCAGAGGTTGGGGAAAGGAAGAACTTTGATTGGTAAAGAGTACAAAGGCACTATGATCATATTGGTCATGTTTTATATACTATGAGTAAAAGGCACAGAGATAGTTACTGTTTTATTACATATGTGTGTATATCTCTCTGTGTGTGTATATATGATATTGCATAATATATGCAAAAATACCTACAGAAAATCTTTTAGTACAAAATTTAAGCAGCTACACAAAGAGCTTCCCAAATATGTGGCTTAAAGAAAGAAATTAGGGTCCTGGCTGGTGTAGCTCAGTGGATTGAGCACAGGCCTGGGATCTGAAGGGTCCCGGTTTGATTCCCAGTCAGGGCACATGCCTGGGCTGCAGGCCAGTTCCCAGGAGGGGACACAAGAGAGACAACCATACATTGGTATTTCTCTCCCACTCTCCTTCCCTTCCCCTGTAAAGATAAATAAATAAACTCTTTAAAAAATTAATTTCTGTCTCACAGAAGAATCCTCAGAGAAAAGATCCAGGTTGTTGGGTTTCTCTGCTCCACACCGTCATCCAGGGACCCAGGTCACTTTCTTCCCTTTCCCTCCATCTTCCCTCAGAGCGCTGTCCTCATCTGCGTGGTAAAAACTGGGTCACAGGTGTGCGTGTGCCAGCTCACAGGAAGGGGGAGAAGATCACAAATGTCCATGGTTAAGACAAGACTGAGACAAGATGCTCACATCATCTCTGCTCACATGGCAGTAGACAGACAAGGCTGCTCAGAGGCTCGGCAGTGTTTTCAACTACAACTTGCTTGTTGTGAAAGAAAAAACAAACAGATTTTGATGAAAACTATCAGTATTTCTAAAGGACTTTATAAACTGGTACAAAGAATGATTTAATAAGATATAAATAAAGCAAGCTGTGGTACCTTTACACAGTGGAATACTACTTGGCCATAAAAAAGGAAATCTTACCCTCTGCAGAAGCAGGGATGGACCTGGAGAACATTATGCTAAGTGAAATAAGCCAGTCAGAGAAAGACAAGTCCTGCGTGATTTCACTTGCACATGGAATCTAATGAACAAAATGAACTGATGAACAAAATAGAATGAGATTTGTAGACACAGAGAATAGACTGGTAGCTGTCAGAGGTGGGGGGCTAGGGGAGCTGTGTAAAAAGTGAGAGGGTTAAGTGAAAATAAAACCCCAACTCACAGACAACAGCAGGGTGATTATCAGAGGGACAAAGGACGGGCAGAGGTAGAAGAGAGGAAAGAGGAGATAAACAGTGATGGAAGGAGACTTGACTTGGGGTGGCGAACACTCAATACAGTAGACAGATGACGTGTTATGGAATTGTACACTTGAAACCTCTATAACTTTATTAACCAATGTAACCCCAATGAATTTAATTAAAAAGACAAAATGCCTATGTCCAATTTTCTTCACTGCTCACAAAGCTGCAAATATTATTGGTTACCATTTAATCTTACTTCAGAAGTAAAATTCTGCATCATAGAGTCACAATAATTCCAGAGAATATTCCTCATCTGGCTTTTAGGGTCTTCAAGCATTTTATGTGAGAAACAACCTATTTAAGACTGAAGAGGAAAACAATGAAAAGCTTTTATAACTCTTGCCGTTACTACCAATTTTTCATATGAGGAGACTCAGTTGTCTGCTGCACAAGTCTCTCCCTGCTCTGTTTGGCCTGGTTTTTACATTCATCTTCAAATTGCCTTCTCATAACAAAGAGTGAAGAGAAGGGAAAGGTATACCCTCCATATATGATTGAAACTGTGAAGATCTCCCTCAAATTAGGAAAAGGTTGCCTTGGCAACAGCGAGTTTGTTATTCCCTCCGACTAATTAATCCTGATTCCCTTCCAAGCTTAAATAAAAGCGATGGTTTGCTGAAGCAGAGTTCCAGCCATTTCACAAGTTAGTTTGTGCATTCAAGACAGAGTTTTCTCTTTCAATATTTTGGGTTTTCTCTCTGAATATTAAAACAGATTTTGAATTAAATAATTTTTAGATAGAAAATGTGCATAGGAAAATGTGGTTTCCACATACTCTTTTCAGCTATAAAAGAACTAGAAAAAAAGGAGATCAAAGTAATAGAGACAATTTCCTCCCCCTCCCTTTCCATTCTAGTAAGTTTTCAATAGGTCAGGATTTAAGTTGGAGTTAATACAGATCAGTAGATAGCAAGGATTTAGGTTTGATATAAAACACTCCATATTTTCATTTCTATTTTTTCCTTTACCATTTATTCCCCCACATCCTCTTCATCTCCACCCACTCCCCTCCCCCTGCAGTCACCATAGTGTTGTTGTTTGTGTCCACGAGTCTTTTCTCTTATTTTTTCCTTTTTGCTCAATCCCTCTGCCGCCCCAACAATCCCCTCCAGAGCTGTCATCGTGCTCTCTATCTATGAGGCTGTTTCTATTTTCCTTGTTAGTTCAGTTTGTTCATTAGATTCCACACATGAGTGAAATCATATGGTATTTGTCTTTCTCTGACTGGTTTATTTCAATTAGCATAATGTTCTCCAGGTCCATCCATAATGTTGCAAAGGGTAAAATTTTCTTCTTTTTTATGTCTGAGTAGTATTGCTTCATAAAACACTCCATGTTAAGAAATCTTCCCATAATCACCACAGCTTTTCTCTTCTTTCATATTGTGATAACATCTTGTTTCTCCTTTTTAAGCTTAGATGTAAAATATTGAAGGATTTATTTTTTAAAAATTATCTGTTGTTTAGGTTCCACTTACAGGTGAGGTCAACGGTATTTCCCTTTCACCGCCTGGCTTGTTTTACTTCGCGTAATACTTTCCACTTCCATCCATGCTGTCACAATGGGTAGGAGTTCCTCCTTTCTTTCTGCTGTGTAGTATTCCATTGTGTAAACATATCACCATTTTTTGATCTATTTACTTACTGATCTATTTACTTACTAGCACTTGGCTATTGTAAATTGTGCTGCTATGAACGTTGGGGTGCATAGGTTCTTCTGAATTGGTGTTTAAGAATCCTTAGGGTTTAATCCCAGTAGCGGTATTACTGAGTCAAAAGGCAGTTCCATTTTTAGTTTTCTGAGGAAATTCCATACTGTTTCCCACAGTGGCTGCACCAGTCCGCGTTCCCACCAACATAATCAACAAAACAAATAAGCAAGCCAAATAGAACTAAAGACATTGAAATAAAGAACAATCTGACAGTAAGCAGAGAGGAGGGGGAGAGAGATAATAGGGGATAAAAAGGGGGACTATCAAGGAATATGTATGAAGGACACATGGACAAATTTGAGGGTGGGAGGCGGGATGGGTGGGGTGGTTGTATGGTAGGGTGAGAATGGACATAATCGTACTTGAAAAACAATTTTAAAAATCATCTGTTGTTGATAGTGCCTTCAAAGTTGTTATATGTGGTATATAAGCCTCATAGTTGAGGGAGTAGGTAGACTTTTCTTAGGCAGATCTCTAAACTGTGGTTCATGTTTCATGTGGTTCATGTTGTGAAAGTTCTTTGTGGCATTATTCTAGATACTGGTGTGAAAACAATAAACAATGATTTTTTTCTTGAAACATTGGGACATTTTGTTTTAGTAAATCCATCTGTGGAGTATAATTGTAATGTTACCCCATAAGCTACTAACAGGCTTTTGAATCAGATTTTAGGACAATATTTTTTATTTTTATTTTAATTTTTTAAATATATTTCATTGATTATGCTATTCAGTTGTCCTGTTTTTTCCTCCCCTTTATTCCCCTATGCCCTGCACCCCCTCTCTCACCAGCATTCACCCTCCTTAGTTCATGTCCATGGGTCATACATATAAGTTCTTTGGCTTCTCCATTCCTAATACTATTCTTAACTCCCCCCTGTCTATTTTGTGCCTACCATTTATGCTTCTTTTTCTCTGTAACTTTTACCCATTCTCCTCTTTCCCCCTCCCTGCTGATAACCCTTCATGTGATCCCATTTCTGTGATTCTGTTTCTGTTGTAGTTCTTTGCTTAGTTTGTTTTTGTTTTTTTAGGTTCAGTTGTTGATAGTTGTGCATTTGTTGTCTTTTTACTGTTCATAGTTTTGATCTTTTTCTTAGGTAAGTCCCATTAACATTTCATGTAACAAGGGCTTGGTAATGATAAACTCCTTGAACTTGACCTTATTTGGGAAGCACTTTATCTGCCCTTTCATACTAAATGATAGCTTTGCTGGATAGAGTAATCTTGGATGGAGGTCCTTGCCTTTCATGACTTTCAATACTTCTTTCCAGCCCCTTCTTGCCTGTAAGATTTCTTTTGAGAAATCAGCTGATAGTCTTATGAGAGCTCCTTTGTAGGTAACTTTCTCCTTTTCTCTTGCTGCTCTTAAGATTCTCTCCTTCTCTTTAATCTTGGGTAATGTAATTATGATGTGCCTTGGTGTGTGCTTCCTTTGATCCAACTTCTTTGGGACTCTCTGAACTTATGGTATGTCCTGGACAATCATGAGTTATGTCTTTTCACTCAGTTCAGTTGTTCTACAAAAAGCATTGTTACATATTTACAATGTTGTCATGTTATCAGTGACCATGAGTTTATTCCTAAAATGCATGAGTACAATTTGCACAGATTTAATATAGTTGGATATGATGTAGTCCAACTCTATTGTCTTACAAATAATAAAGTTAAAATTAAAAAGGGACTTGGGGGAAAATCACTTAGCCAATTACCTGTAGGCAATATTGCATAGGACAGAAATACCCCACATTCACCACTCCCTCCCTCAATCCTCAAACATACTTTTTTTGTACCTACCAGTGGTAGAAATTGTTAATTAGTATTTTTCCTTTTGAATCCAGCTATGGTTAATAACTCATTCTCAACAAAATGTTCTAGCGAGGTCCTGTTATTTAGAATTGATACTTCAATTAACTATCTGCCAGTCCTCGTCTAATTCTTTGTCTCTTCAACCCCAGTCCAGTATCTTTGTATTTATTACACTGTAATTTTTACTGTTGCACAAATGACTGGTATTTTATTTCAGCACAAACTCTGAACTTTTGTATAAATAAAACTACTTTTGTTGTACCTTTATAGCCAATTGTCCACACTTTTCCATAGCACAACTGATTTACTCAGAAAAATTTTAATTTTTTTCTTAGGTAGCAGTCTTAGAGCTCACAATTCTCCCTCATAATTTTTAGATTTGAATTACATTACATTTGAATTATTTTGCTCTTCTTGCTTTATTTTAACAATGGATAGCTTAAATATGTGGACATCCTAAAACCTTTGTGTGCAGGTAAAGTGTATTTGCATAAACATGAGATATTGATGATTAAAATACATACACATTTATACACTGTAGAAAAATGTTCCTAAATTGAATAAATCTTTAATATCTCCTACTTTCAAAATGATTGCACAATTTTATTATTTTTCAGGATATGCTAACAGACACACTAACAAATGGCAGTTAAGGTAATGGCTATTGAAGGCAAGACATGTGACAAACAAAATGGGATCCGCCCAGGACAGGGTACAGGGCCAAATTCAACCATAAACACACACATGAGACTCTCTGTAAGGCATTCTTTCAACAATGAAAGGCATGGTTTAGACTTTGGTGGTTATGTCTGTGCACAGCCTGAGGGGTGAAAAAAAAAGGGGTTGAAACCATTCAGAGTTCCACCATTGTTCTCTGCTATGTTTTTGGGAGTTTTGAAAATTGAATTAGACCTCAAGAACAAAGACCACACAAGAAAACAATCCTGTGTCTTATTTCAACTTTACAAGTCAGTTTCTCCATCTCTTGTGATAATACATACACATTTAAGACAAGGAAAGTGGCTATTCAAATTTCCATGTGCTCACCACCCAGCAAGGAATGCCCTGCTAATCAGATTCCCGTCTCCAGTCAGAGTGGCTGCTGCTTCCTGGTGCCGTGGATTAACACTGACATTTTCAGTATCATTTTATGCCTAACTATGAGCCAAAAATACTGCTTCTTTTAGAAAGGAAACTGATGTTAATTGAAGTCTTCATTAGATTGTTGATGATTTTTGTGTGTTAGTAATTGTGTTGATGGATGATGTAAAATTAATTATGTCATAATTATTCAAGTGTATATCTTTGTGTCAGGCCAAAATGTAGATTTCCAAATGTTTTTTTTTTTTGAGTTTTTCTTGGATCCAAATATCTCCTTCTTTTAATTTTGTTTATTTGTAGTATTCAGTGTAACTGGGTTTCCAACCACCAAAAGGGCTATGAATCATGCCTTCCGTGCTGTGCCTTCGTGCCCCTCATTTCTGGAGGAAAACGTAGTGGAGCTGAATAGATAAGGGGTTTTCTCACTTATTTATTGAGGGAGGTTAGCAATACATTCTGTTTAATCTAATTATTTTACAAATAGAGAAATAGACTTTTCAAAATCATGCTTTATCCTTCATTTTTTATTTTCTGAAAGAAGATACCTCTGCAGTTTTTGAATTTTTCTCTCAAAATTATAAGTAATTTCAATCATCCATCCTCTACTTCTGGCTTAAACTCCTATCACTGATTACTTTCTTTAACCACAGTCCCAGGATGGATTATACATCCTGTATCCCCAAATTTCATTGTCCCCAATGAAAATCGTTGACAAAAAAAAAAACCATTGTCCATAAATTTAACTCAATTCTTCCCTTAATATAAAGTCCTGTGGTCATATGACTAAAATTTTATGAAATAATTGCCCTATATCTGAGTTATGTTCTAAAATTTTATGTAGGTAAATTGTATCTAGTTTTTTTTTTGGTCTGAATCTGTAGGAGATTCTTTGAAATTTATTCAGTATGCCATTGCCATTGACAGAAATATGGTTTATTGAATTATCCCCTCAGCAATAGGAATATGTCATTTCACCCTTTTTCACCCCATTCTCTCTCTTTTTCTAACCAGTAAATTCTTGGGAGACAGGTTCTGAATGGCCCAGTTTAGGTCAGGATGCTACCTATGGACTACTTAATAGTGTGCCAGAGTACCTGATCTCTTAGTCCAAATATGGCTCCTAAACACCCACCTTCTCAGCAGTGTGAACTGACCATTCCTCCTCATAACACTACTTGTGTATTATTATATAATAAATTGTTACAAATGCTTGGCTTGACATAACATGCATTTGTATTGCACTGTTTCTGTGGATCAAGATTCTGGGCAGGGCTTTGCTAGGTCCTTTGCCAAGGTTTCTCCAGAGGCTGCAGTCAAGATATCAGCCAGGGCTGGGGTCTCCCAAGGCTCAAATGGGGAAGGAGCTGATTCCAAGTGGAGAAACTGCCAGAATTCAGTCGCTTAAGGACTGCTGGATTGAAGGTCTCAGTCTGATCTAGCTGTCAGCTACATGTTGCCATGGGAATCTGTCCAATATGGCATTTTGCTTCATCAAAATGCACAAGCCAAGAAGGCAAGATGCAGAATCTTCTAGCAAGATGGAGTTATAATCCTTATCTAACTTAATCATGAAATGATATTCCAGCACATTTGGGACATTTTATTGGTTAGAAACAAGTCCTAGTTTCTGTCTGCACTCGAATGAGAGGATTACACAAGGGTGTGTTTACCAACAGGCAGGCAGCACTAAGGGATCCTCACCACCTCATGCCCCATTCGTGCTAGTAGTCAACAGTAGGGCAGTTTCATTCATTAAGTACCATGTAACATAAGGCATTGTGTTAGATGGTTGGGGATTAAAAAAAAAGACAAGGTTCCTGCCATTGCTCTTATAAAATTTGTCATCTACAGTCCTTTGAAACAATATAGAAATAATAGTTCAGACCTTATATTCCTCTGCTTAAAACTTTTTAAATGCTCCATGTTGCTCTGAGATTAAACCAATTTCTTACGATGGCTCAGCAGGACCTTTCCTACTTGAACATTCTGATCTCGTTTCCACCACTTCTTTACTATGCTTTACTAATCTCAGCAGCTGATAAATCTTAGGACAAGTGTATGTTTGAAAACATTTTTTTAAAAAGTTTAAAGATTATGTCATTAAATTCCCACCATTAAAACCTCAATCATCCAAAGAATGTCTAGCTTTAAACAGTCTGACTCCATATTGTGATCACTAAGATAAACTCACTGTCAAAACGTACCCTGCGATAATGAACTGCACTGAGTGGCGTTATAGGACTGTTTAGCTGTATACTGGTTGATTGTTGAAAGCAGCCTTCCAAGGATGAATGTTTTGATCTAAAGAAAACACAACTGGACCTCACAGTCCTTGGAACACTCCAGAGGACTTAGAAGGGTCCTTAGAGGTCATGTATACCCATCTCATTCACTTACTGTGTAGTGCTTTTTTCTTCTTCGTATCATGTCTTCTTACGGAACGACCACAGAAGAAAGCCTCTCTGTTCTATGAGAAGCATCTCCTCGGTAATAGTTTTCAATTCATCGTACAGCCACTTAATTTTGTAGCTGGTCAGGATCCTTTTTTTCCTCTCTCTCTCTTTGTCAAAACACACAGGTGGAGTCGTAGCCACAACTCAGACTTGCATATTCTCACTCCAAAGCCCATTTCGTCTTTTCCCCTAAATCCCTCTATCTTTGCCTTAAAGTTCATCCAAGCCATAAGATATTACTGTATTTAAAGCCTCCTTTCTCTTTCTAGTTTAGAGTCCATCAAATTACTATCATGATCTGTTTTCAAGCTTCTGGAAGATTTGGAGTGACATATTAGTTTCTCTTATACATTTTCTCCATTTCTTCTTTGTTACTTTAATGTGAAGAATCTGATTTAAAGATTATTAATGAATGAGTAGAAGAATATTCCCTCTCTGCCTGTCTCCCTCCCTCTACCTCCCCTGCCCCCTTCCTCCCTTCTTTGCCCTCCTACATTTTCTTGGATTTCTTTCTCTACCATGTATAATATATGTGATTTTTTTGTCATAACTATGTTCCGGGTAGAATGCATAAACTTTGAATCAAAACCCCCTCATTTTCTGTCAGAAAATCTATGAAGTTATGAAAGTATCCATATGCTTGGGGCTCTCCTTCCTTTTCCATAGAATTGTTTATGTCACTTGGGAATGTTTGATAGATGTTGCCTG
>PVKM010042678.1:0-12734 GCA_004027735.1 Carollia perspicillata
ATGAGGCTGACCCTCAGGGCGATGATACCAAGAGTGAGGATCAGGGAAGTGTGTGTAGTACTAGAGAGGTGTGGCACTGAAGCCAAACTGCCTAATTCACGATTTTTACTTGGGCTGGTTCTGTCTGACTCAGTTCTACTACTTGTCCTGGCAAGTTATGTAACCGCCTATTCAATTTGGCTGAAGGGAGTATGGCAAATAAGCATAACCCTTCTGTTGTTTGAAACTTAGCCATGTTTGAACATACACAGAGTAATTTAATACGAATATGCAGTCATCTAAATCTGACCTACAGGGACTTGCCTTAGGGTTCAAGACTGCTAATCTTGACTTCTTTAAGTGTTCTCAGAAATGGAGGCCAAATCAGAAGTTAAGCTTTCTAGTTAATGTTCACTTTTAAAGAGGGTGATTTCACACTGAACTAGCTGCTGTGCAAGAAAGTTGATCATTAAAGGCTTTAAATGGAGTTGGAGAATTAAATAAAGCAAAGCATTACTTTGTGAAAAATTTCTTAAAAGTGCCTTGATTTTTGCATTTTCTTCTATAATGTCTAATGGAAAACTTAAGGGGAAAACAGTCTTATCTACTACAGAAACTGATGATCAGTTTCAGGCCAAATCTAGACTGATGATATTCATATAAATGGGAAAAAAATGCTTTTTATCATGACATAAAGAAAGGAAACACATCTTAGAGAGTTGAAGGTGTTTGGATGAGTAGTTCTTCAGCTCCTCTAAAAAGGTATAGTAGGGAACTGTAAAAAATTATACATATGTAACTTAAGTATTTTGTTTTTACAAAAAAATCTATCATGTGCATTTATTAGCCAATCTTTCCATCATGGGCCAAGGCCTGTCTGAATATGAATCTACTGTTGAAAGTTCTAGGTTGTCTTTTTTACATAAACCCTTTCAAAATGCAAAATCTACAATGTTCTGTTTTGGTTTTTGTTAGGGAAAACCTAGAATTAGAGGATATGTGTGAAATAATGTGAGTTTAGAACAGTTCTATATTTATGTAGCATATTCTGGTTTTCTTGCCCATGATAATTTGTGGCAGTGATTTGTCTTTCCTCAATATCCAAGTCCACTTTTTAAAAACTGTGGCAGGCCCTGGCCAGGTAGCTGAATTGGTTAGAGCAGGGGCCGTCAAACCCCAGGCTGCAGACCAGTACCAGTGAGCACTGGGCAAGAGAGCAAAGCCTCGCTTGCATTACTGCCTGAGCTCTGCCTCCTGTCCCCCTTCCTCCCTCACCAACCCCCCAACCACTCGGTGGAAAAATTGTCTTCTACAAGACTGGTCCTGCATGCCAAAAAGGTTGGGGACCACTGTTTAGATCATCATCCCGATACTCCAAGGTTGTGGATTCAGTCCCTAGTCAGTACCCCATACAAGAATCAACCAATGAATTTATAAATAAGTGGGACAACAAATCAATCTCTCTCACCCTCTCTCTGCTATTCTTCCTCTCTCTAAAAGTCAGTAAGTGAATATAAAAGTTTTTTTTAATAAAATTAAAATTAAAGTTGTGGTAAAAAAATATATATAAAATTTACCATTTTATCCATTTCTAAGTTTCAACTTTATTTTCAATAGAAAAAATGTATTTTGTGTTTATTTGAATAAAGTATATAAAATTAAATTACCTAATTACATTAACAAGAATAATTCACATTAAGAGTTTGGGAAACTAAAACAATTCATTTTTATATAAGTTACGTAAGGACAGGATTTTGTTTTTATTTACTGCCATGTCCTTAGCTCCTAGAAAAGTACCTGTCACATAGTAACCACTCAGATACTATTACAGGAATAAATGACTCTTGGTAGTTATAACTCAGATGGAGGAAGCATAAATGTGCAGGTATACTATGATACAGCCCATCAGTTACCATTCAGAGGCCGTGGGCATTTGTTTGTGTGTTTTATAGAGAGCATGGAGAGGATTACTTAATCTAGTGGTTTGACTAAGTGGAAGTAATTTAATAGAGCTTCTATTTTATTTTGAAAAATCGCCTGCCCTGGCCAGGCAGCTCAGTTGATTAGAACATTATCCCAATATGCGTAAATGAGCAGAACAACAAATCGATGTCCTTCTCTCTTTTTCCTCTCTCTCTTCCCTCCTTCTTTTTTTCTCTAACATCAATAAGTAAAACAAAAAATTAAAGAAAGATCAATCCCCATATAGTGCTTAGCACTCCTTATATCTGTTTGTAAATAGTATTCATCTCTGTCGATCCGTTGGTTTTACTCTGCTGAGGGAGAGAGAAAGTGGGAGGGAGATTAAGAGAGAAAGAGAGAAGGAAAAGGGAAAGCAAAGAGAAGAGCTTTTGATACTGCATATGTAGTCTTGGAGTGTGGAGAGGAAAAGAGATTTTCCTGTTCTCTCAAAACAATTACTAAAGTATGCCAATACTATGAACTCAAAGCAGAATGAGCTCTATTCCCTTTGATCAGAGAATATATTCCAATTACTCAGCTTTCAATAAGCATTATCTTGTGTCATTGTTGTTTGAATGATTCTCCTCTCTCTAGTTCACTTAATGTGAAAGTTTTTTTTCAATACCACTAATGACAAATTGAATTTGATAAAGAGTCAAAGTTAGCCACAGACTTCTGTTGGCCAAAAATTACCATCTTTAAAACCTTTGCCAGCTTGAGCTATGGTCTGTATTCCATTTACATGGATAACTCAAATTTAGCCTCATCTGCTCTTACAGGACCTCCAGTCACCTGAAAATTGCTCATCTACTTCCTGGATATACAGGGTTCCTCAAGAGATAGTTCACGGGTGCTCTGTAATGTTGGCCTTTGTTCTTATACTCAAACCTTTCCTGAAAATCTAATGCCTGAATATCACTAGAAGTAAGGAGCTTGTCACTTCCACTGCTGCTGATACCCTCACGAGAGAAGCGATGTTGGTATCAAGGACATTGTTTCCCTGCTCCCATAGCTGCCCACCAAGGAGCCGGAGCTGGCCTGCACCCAACTGCAGAAGCAAGGCCACCACTGTGTCACATACACTTTGTCACCTGGTTCTTGAAGCAGCGCTGCTTGTGTTCATTATTATATCACAAAATTTCTGATGATATTAACTATTTTAAGTGGATGGAGGTGAAGCAAGGAAGTCACCATGACAACTTTTTCTTTTTACTGTCACCCTACGTGCACACACTCACTTACACTCACACATACACTCTTTCCCTGTTCTTCAGCCAAAAGTAAAAGTACTTCTATGGATGCACTCATTTGAATAGATGCTTTGAGAAGTCACCAGCCCTCCCTTTCAGCACAACCAGGCTCTGGTAATCGGAATATGGCAGAAAGATTCAGTGATGGGTACATGCTCTTTAATTAAGATAAGAGAAATATTTTACAAAGATAGTCATTGCCTTGGCATCTGACCATGTTTTTCTCAGTAGAATATGAACTCTTCAAAGGTAGTGTGCATCAGAAAGGCCATTCCAAGAACTAGAATATCTGATAAGCAGCAGCTTAAACAGAAAGGGTTATTCTCTGTGTTAGGCAGCTGCTTCTGATGTTTAAGCCAGGTCACTGCAATTCTCTTTGCCTTCCTTGTCTAATCTATAAGAGGACTGCTGCAACTCCAGACATCCAATTCTCCTGTAAGACCAAAAGAAGGATGGAAAAATGTGGAGGCAGACTACATTGTTCACATATGTATGTAAAATTTTAAAGTTTCCCCAAAAGACTTTGCTCCAGTTTTCTTTCACTTATACATAGTTGGTCAAATTGTGTCCTTCTAATTACAAGGAAAGCTGGGAAGAAAGTAGTTAGCTTTTCTAGCCCCTAGTAAAGGCAGGCATAGGAAACAGGGTTTGAAAGTGTATATTGATTTATTTAGTCCATCATCAGTGTCTGTACTTGAATATTCCCAACATGGGAATACTGTAGGCGGAATTACTGGTAAGGTTCAGGGGTTGGTGAGAGTAGGGTGAACAGGTTATACAAATAACATTTTCCATAGAATCTTTAAGTAAACAAATAAGAACTTTATAAACTATTTTAATTTGAGACAAAATTTCAATGAATTATTTTAAAAATAATATCATCTCTCTGGCTGGGTAGCTCAGTTGGTTAGTGTCCTAATATGCCAAGGTTACAGGTTTGATCCCTGGTCAGGGCTCATACAAGAATCAATCAACGTATGTGCAACTAATTGGAATAATAAATCGACATCTCTTTCTCTCCCCCTTCCTCTTTTTCTAAAAGTAAGCCCTGACTGGTGTGGCTGAGTGGGTTGAACATCATCCTGCAAACCAAAGGGTCGCCTATTAGATTCCTGGTCAGGGCACATGCCTGGGTTGCAGGCCAGCTCCCCAATCGGGGGCATGTGAGAGATAGCCAATTGACGTTTCTCTCCTTCTCTTTCTTCCTACTTTCCCCTCTCTCTAAAAACAAATACAATCTTTTTAAAAAATAAAATATTAAAATATTTTTATTAAAATATATTATATTAATCACCTCAACAATTGTATTAATAACATGTTTGACTAAAGCCAGAGTAGTAAGATTAAAATGTAAATGTAAGTTATCAACTAAAATGAACAAATCTTATCAAATAAAAAGGGATTAAATTTTATGTAAAATAACATTGGTTTCTCAGTTTCTATATAAAGTTTCCTACCAAATTTCAAGGTCCATCAGTTTTAGTTCCCAATTTCTTTTTGATGGTCATCGGTGACAAGCCACTGCCTCTCTCTTCCCCCACAATGTCTTATAATTGTGTTTTTTTAGATGACACAGATGATTGTTTCAGCCTTGCTCTATTTATAGATTAAGCCTTTAAGGTACAAGAGGTCTGTTTTGGAGGGGAAAACAAAGAGCTAAAGTAGCTAATTGTATATGATCATGAATGAGCAAAATTTGTACCAAATTCAGAACCAAAGTTCTGAATTTGTATTAGCATGAAATGTGCAAAAACTCTTGCTTAATTCTGATATTACTGTTATACTCATTCTCTAAAAAGCATGTATTTATATTAGTAATATGGCATGTAGTCCTTGAAAATGATAGAGTTCTATATGGTACTTTTAAAGATGTAGAGAAAAATATATTAGCTAACTTAGCTTGGACTTTTACATTTTTTCTTCCCAAAAGTGATTGTGTGTGACTTTGAAAAAGCTAGAAATTATCATATTTTGGGCTTACTTTTCTATTCTTTCATAAATAGATTTGATATTTGTCATTTCTTTCATATTTACAGATGATAAATAATTATTTCTTATACTTTTGAAGACAAAGACAGAGCCTATGGATTCACTATGAAGCTCATGAGAATTTTATTGTACTTGGCACCTGACTAATAATATTTGAACAGAAAGTAAATTTTTATTTGAGTATCGATTCTACAAATCACTTGATTTACATGCCACCTCAGTGTCTGAAGATATGCATGAGCAACTTACCATGTTTTCATAGTTTCTAGAAATTTATCAATGCCAGCTAATAACAAGCAACAACATGCAATTTAATTGTTATGTTATGCTTTATTCCTATGAATAATGTTATGTTAAAATTGATATTCTGTTCTTAGATGCATGGATGTAGATTGTATAAAGCAGTGGTCCCCAACCTTTTTGGCACCAGGTGCTGGTTTTGTGGAAGACAGTTTTTCCATGGACCGTGGGTGGGAGAGGGTGGTTCCACATGATTCATGTGCATTACATTCAAGCTCACCTCCTGCTGTGTGGCCTGGTTCCTACAGGCCATGGACCGGCTGGGGGGACCCCTCGAAAAGAATTTCAAGTTCTTACATCTTATCTTCATCAGAGAGTAGCAGACATACACACACAATAACAAACTCAAAGAAGGATAACTTGATTACGCAAAACTGAACAAGAGTAAACATACAAATTTGTTCAGCCAGAACACCCACTGGGAGGATTTGGTATCATTAAAATATCATTGTAAAGTTTTGATGAAGTGTTTACTGTTTTTCTTTTTCTGCTTGTACAAAATTTTCATAACAGAATCGTGACTTTATTTTCTTAGAGAGTTAATATAATCTGTATTTGACAGTTTCTCATCATGTTTCTGATAGCACATTATTAGTTTTTGGCCTATGGAACATTGGAAGGGTCACATGCTTTCTTTGCTTATAATAGTTATTCAATAGATATTATTTATAACTTCTAATTATTTATACATGTTGAATCTTTTATTTCCCTATTTTGAGGCATGCATGTGGCCTTTCCATGTCTGTAGACCTTTTTTTTTAAACTGGTGGTGTGACCCTGGACAAATCACTTTAGCCTCTTTGTGCCCCAGTGTCCTCATTTGTAAAATGGATGTTAAAACAGTACCGATCTCATAAATGATTGTGAAAATTAAGTGAAGAAGTATCTGTGATTGGCCAGGGTCCCTGGCAATTTAAACTCTTCAAAACTGTGAGTTCTTTGCACTGCTGCAGCATTGGTATTAATAACTACCTTCTAGGAGTTTGTTTTCCAGAAGGACAGTAAATACATGGAACAATAATTATAGCTTTGTGCTCTCAGCCTTTCAGTTGTCTTTTATCTGTGACAAGGTCATATCCATATGCCTCAAGAAATTTATTTATTGATTCTTTTTAGAGGGAGAAAAAACCATCAATTTGTTCTTCCACTTATTTATGCATTCATTGGTTGATTCTTGCATGTGCCCTGACAGGGGAATCAAACCCGCAACCTTGGTGTATCAGGACAATGCTCTAACCAACTGAGCTACCCAGCCAGGGGTGCCTTAAGGAATTTAAACAAACGTGGTACAATGCTTTCTGATTGTCTGCTAGATTATTTCCTTATGTTCTGGGAAATAAGTTGAATCCATAAAAGTCAAATCAATTTCTTTTCTTACTCAAAAATAGAAGAGGGCTAACAAATTTAATATTTACTCCCAAAGATTATGTTAATTTGGAATAAAAGACCATTCATTAAAAAAACCATTGACCATAGAATAGTTATTTATCAATGGATATTGAATAGACTTTTCTCTTGGGAAGGATCTTTTCAAAGGGCCACAGAGAACCTAGGTGTCCATCAATAGACAACTGGTTAAAGAAGAAGTGATACATACACGCAATAAATATTACTCAGCCATAAAAAAGGGAATCTTACTATTTGCAACAATGTGGGTGGGTCTAGAGAGTATTATGCTAAGTGAAATAAGTCAGACAGAGAAATAAAAATACTATGTGATTTCACTTATATGTGGAATCTGAAAAACAAAATAAAGGAACAAACAAAAGAAAAGCAAACTTATAGATACAGAGAACAACTGTATCTATACAGTTTCCAGATGGGAAGGGTTTGGAGGGTAGGGTGTAAAATGTGAAGGGAGAAAGAAGTACAAATGGGCAGTTACAAAATAATCACAGGGATGTAGAGTACATTATTGGGAATATAGTCAATAATATTGTAATAACTACAGTCAACCAAAATATACTGAGTCAACTACATTTTACTAATATTTCTAAAATATGGGAAACAGTGATTAAGCTGAAAATAGTCTATATTTTGAATGCTCACAATTATTTTAACATTTAAAATACATATATTATAGTCCAAATAGTTACTCTTCAAGTCTTTTAAAAGAACAACAAAAGCCAAAGAACAACAAGTACAACACTTAAAAAAATAGTCCAATAGCCTTTATTCCCTCTCACAGGTGGGCACTAGACTTATTGGGGTAATCCCTTCATAAGTTACATAAATGTCTAACCACCATGCTGTATACCTGAAACTAATACAATAGTAAATGTCAACTCTAATTGAAAACAAGGGCAAGGGCCGCAGAGAAACTCACATTCTCCTGTGATGTCACAGTTGCAGGCCAAATCGGCCCGACTGTGAAGCTCTGTGAAGGTCCATTCCTGGCAGCTGGGGGGTAGTTGTTGTGTGTGGCATCTTTCCTTCTCTCCTCTACCAAGTCCCCATTCTGAGCTCCAGTCAAAGGGATGAGCTGTCCAGGGTGCACAGGGTTGGGGGACAGGAAGCAGGTGGTAGAAAGAAAGACACGGAAGCATTTAATTATTTATATAATTCCAAGCCTCTTAGCTTACCATTAATATCTTGTTTTAAAAAAATTATTTCATGTGATTACTTAGACTTTTAGCATTTCTTCTGTTATCTTTGACTTTACTAAAATGATATTTTTCAATATGAGAAATTAAAATATTCCATAAAAAGCATATTATTTAAAATTTAAGTAATTACTATTTGCAGTACAGAAAATGATACAAAATTTAGTTGAAGTAAAACTACTGATTTACTTTTATACAAGGGATACTGTTAGGTCTCATTGTGAGTTTGTTTCCAAAAATACTATTTGTTAAGGTACAAATTTTTTTTAAGTTGGCTTAACTTGAAACTTTTAAAAACATAGAAAGTATATATCTGATTTAAAAAATATTTTTCTTTTAATGAACTTGAAAACTGAAAAACTTAAAAAAATTGTTAAATAATTTTTATAGTATGGCATATGAGAGAATATTAAACAGGTACCTGAGGAAAGAAAACAGAGATGTGGGGAAGGAAATAGAGATGGGGAAGGTTCATGAAGATGGCTTTTGTTGTCTTTGAGAGTAAAGAGTGAGATAATCTGCTGATCCACTGTTTTGCTGTAGTAATGACACAGATTTGGTAACTTTCTTCTTGTCTCTGCAGCGTCGTAGCCTATTAAAGATATATTGTTACTGGCAGAAGACATGGGAAGTTGGATGAATTTCCCAGTTAGATTTGTAGTTTCCTTATGGATTTTTAAACATTGCCTGATATTTGTGACTTAAAAATGTTAGTAAGAATTATAGTATCATCCTTATTTTAGTTGCTGTCAATGTTTTAAAAAATAATTGTTACCCCAATATGGATTTTTTATATACATAATGATAGAGTTGGCGATCTGTTATTATCTAGTAGAGGTATTTTTTCTTGTTTGCCTATAAGGCCTGAAATAGCTTTTCTATTAGGAATCTGGATCTTCAAGATTTTCTGTCTGAAATGCTTCATTATGTTGCAAGTTGGAACTTGATGTACGAGATGATAATCAAGACAAAAGTTCTCTTTTTGTACATTCTGTCCTCTATGAACATTTCTCTTCTTTTCTTTCACTCCACCAAAATTTACTGAGTCAACTCATAAACTGCATTTTACTAATGCTTCTAAAATATGGGAAACATTTAAAATAAATATATGATAGTCCAAATAATTTTTCAAGTCTTTTAATAGAACAACAAAGCCAAAGAATAACAACATCTACCATTTTTAAAAAATAGTCCACTATCCTTTATTCCCTCTCCCAGGTTCTCTGTCTGTAGAGGCAACTACTTTAAACTTTTCTAGCTCTTTCTTCTGATATTAACCTTTGTGTTTCTAAATAACATCCTTAGGTTACTATGGAGAAATGGTAAAGTAAGGTGGTTTAGGAGCTGATAGGATTCAAATCCTGGTTCTGCCGCTCACCATTTCTGTTTATCTTGGGCAGTGTTCCTTAACAGGCAGAACTGACATTCTGTGCCAGATAGTTTTTTATTGTAGGGAGATGTCTTGTGCATTGTAGACTGTGTAGCAGTACCCTGGTTCAGTAGCACCCCTACCCCTGCTGTAACAACTAAAAATGTCTCCATGCACCAACAAATGTCCCTTGGAGGAAAAAAAACACCCGAAATTGAAACCCTCCGATGTTGGGGAAGTTAACTAAGTTTTCTATGACATTGTTCTCTCATCAGCAAATTGGAATTAATAATAATACCAACTCATAGAGCCAATATGACTTTTAAGTAAATACCATTTGTGAAGCACTTACTGCTTAGCACATAGTAAGCATTCTGCAAATATTTGCTAAAGAAATACAATTATATTTCAATTTTTCAGTTTTATGTTTTATCCATTAGACTTCTATTCCTCCCATTTCTGCAATGCAATCATCACAATTTCTTTTTGTTAATCCATTGATTTTAGAGAGAAAGAAAGGAGATGGAGAGAGAGAGCGCTAGAGAGAAAGAAACAGTGATTTTTTTTTTGTTCCAGGTATTTACGCATTCATTGGTTGCTTCTTGTACATGCCCTGACCAGAGATCAAAACCCACAACCTTGGTGTACTGTGATGATGCTCTAACCAACTGAGCTATCTGGCCAGGGCCACTATTTCTGTATGTCAATATTCAGCCTTTATAAGGATTATGACCATGTAATTATTCAAAACTGAGTCACATAATATATTAGTATCTTTATTTATATTCAGTATATTCATTTTCTTCTACTATTTTCTTTTCCTCCTCAAGTAAATAATTGTCTTTTTGTTTGTTTGCTTAGTTTTCTGTGTAGCTAAGTATCCCTAAACTGTCTATTAGAAATGTACATCTAATGTCAATATGATTGGACACATATGGCAAATTCACACAATTCATCTCTTCCCTACCCCAGACATTCTTCCCAGAGCTTTGCATTCTCTGCTTCCATATGGACTTGTTGCTCCCTAGGCCTGCTGCATAGATTGTGTCTGAAATTTCTGTGCACCATTTTCGGGGGATTCCTTTCACCTTTATTATGTGTTTGATTCCCTATTTCTAGATCTTGTGCCTATTTCTAATTTACTCCCTTGATTTTATGGAATACATCTTCCATTAGACTCTTTGAGTATCTAAATGTACAGTGGAACCTCGTTTCTTGAACTCAATTTGTTCCAGAAAACTGTTTGAGAAGCGACTTGTCTGAAACTGAATCTCCTTTGTGTGTCTCATGAGAGACACGTGACTGATCCTCCAGGATCAGCATGAAAGGGTTGTGGAGTAGAGAATGGAGAGCCGAAGTTTTGTTAGACAACTGAGACATTTTTTTCATGAACAACTTGGTTGAGAACTGAAATGTTTGAGAACCAAGATGTTCAAGAACTGAGGTTTGGCTGTATTTACTCTAAATATAATGTTGAAAATTATTTTCCCTAAAAATATTGAAGGTATTGTCCTATTGTCTCTTAATTTTCAGTGTTATAGTTGAAAACTTTGATGTCATTCCAAGTCCTGAGTTTTGTACATAAGTTGTTTTCTCTCAGTAGAACATTTGGAATCTCTGTTTACTTTGTCTGTGGTGCTCTGAAATTCTACAATAATAAGTAATGTAGGTCTTTTTGATATCATTATGCTGGGTACTGGAAACTCAGGCTTTTTAGTTTAGGGAAATTTTATTGTGGTACAACTTCATTAATTTATCTGTCCTCCCCCCACCTCCCTCTATGCACTCTCTTTGTGGAGCTACCATTTATCAAATACGGAACCTCTAATTCTCTTACTCCTCCTGCTTCCTGACTTAATTTTTTTCTGTTTATGCTTTCCCGTATATTTTCTGAGAATTTTTAAAATATCACCTTTTAAAAATGTTTTTAATTACAGGAGATGTTTTAGTTTTTGAATTATCCCTTTAAAAATATACAGTGGGAGAGGACTTCCAGCCAAGATGGAGGCATAAGTAGACACACTGTGCCTCCTTGCACAACCAAATGAAGGACAACGACAATTTAAAAACAAAAACCAACCAGAACTGACAGAAAATTGAACTTTATGGAAGTCTGACAACCAAGGAGTTAAAGAAGACACATACATCCAGACAGGTAGGAGGGGCGGAGATGGGCAGCCGGTGCAGAGAGGACTCCAGTAAGGTGGTGGCTAGCAGACCCAGCGAGGCAGCCAATGTGGAATGGGGTATGCAAGGCTGCAGCTGGCCAGCAAGACAGGGGCTGCTGGACCGGGTTGTTCCACATCCGAGTGCAGATAAAACAGGCAAAACAAAGGGGGAGCAAGATGGACATCACAACCCAGGGTCCCAGTGTGGGGAAATACAGCCTCAAACCACTGATTAAAAATACCTGTGGGGTTTGAGGCAGTAGCTGAAGAATCTCTCTCCCATCCTCACAGAAAAGTTCATTGGAGAGACCCACAGGGTCTCTACACAAACCCACCCACCCAGGAATCAGCACCAGAAGGGCCCAATTTACTTGTGGGAAGTGGGGGAAATGACTGAAATCCAGCAGAGAGCAGAGCAAGTGCCATTGTTCCCTCTCTAGCCCCTTCTCCACATACAGCATCACAACGCAGTGACGAGGGTTACCCTGCCCCAGTGAATACCTAAGGCTCCCTCCTCACTACGTAACACGCTCATCAAGACACACAAAAGATGGCCTAAATGAAAGAATAAATCAAAGCTCCAGAAAAAAATACAACTAAGTGGTGAAGAGATAGCCAACCTATCAGATGCCCAGTTCAAAACACTGGTGATCAGGATGCTCACAGAATTGAATTTGGTCTCAAATTAGATGCACAAATGAAAGCTATGCTAAGTGAAATAAAGGAAAATGCACAAGGAACCAATAGTGATGGGAAGAAAACTGGGACTCAAATCAATGGAGTGGACCAGAAAGAAGAAACAAACAACCAATCAGAAAAGAATGAAGAAAGAAGAATTCAAAAAATGAGAAGAGGCTTAGGAACATCCAGGACATCTTTAAATGTTCCAACATCTGAATTATAGGGATACAACATCAGAAGGAGAAGAGGAAGAGCAACAAGTGGAAAACTTATTTGAACAAATAATAAAGGAGAACTTCCCCAATCTGGCAAAGGAAATAGACTTCCAGGAAGTCCAGGAAGCTCAGAGAGTCCCAAAGAAGGTGGACCCAAGGAGGAACACACCAAGGCACATCATAATTACATTAGCCAAGATTAAAATGAAGGAGAGAAT
>PVKM010042679.1:0-12737 GCA_004027735.1 Carollia perspicillata
CCTGGTTACATGAAGTTCTCACCTGAGACATCACTTCCTCTCAGAACCATTTCCTGACCCTCATGTCCAAGTTAGATGCCACTTTCCATGTTTTTCCCCCATCATAGCTCCTACTCAGTGTCCTTGGACACAGCAGGAACTGGTAAAAAGGGATGAGGGCTTTGAAGCAGACTGCCAGGTTCAAATCCCAGCTCCCCAACTTGCTCACTGTGTGACCTTGGACAAGCCACTTGACCCCTCTAAGTCGGTTTCCTCTGTGAAAGGGGGACAATAACAGCTGTTCTGTTAGGAGGGTCTTGGCATAGTACAGACCCCACTGTACCTGTCCTTTCATCTGCCCTCTCCCCTAGCTGGGCTGAAGAACATGGGTCGGTCTTATCCTCTGGCCCCTGGCATAGTGCCTGCACACTGTGGGCACTCAAGAAATACACACGGAGGAACTGGGCAAGGTTAGTTGAAACAGTGGCCTGGAGAATTTAACTCACTTCGGCAGGCACCTACATCAGGATATCTGGTTTTAAATCTTGGCTCTACCACTTCCTTCCTCTGTGATCTCTGAGCCTCATCTGCCCCACCTGTAAAATGGGCATAAGAACAGAGCCTGCCTTATAAGGTTATTGTGAGATTAGAGGATGGAAGGGATGCGGAATGATTTAGGGCAGTGCAGACTCTCAGCAGGAACCAGACCTGTGTTAGCAAGGTCATTACCACTTTATCTGATCAAGGCCTGCCTGGTGCTGTGGAGGGAAGGCTGCAAGACATGGGAAGGAAGTGGGTTTCGGGGGAACAGGCTGGGCCGCAACAGAGTGTCACTGAGCTCAGTGTCCCACTCTCGAGGCAACTCGAGGGAGCTTCCCTGGCTTCTCTGAGTTTTTAAGGGGTAGCTGCAAACAGGGAATATGAAAGCGCCCCACACCGGGCCAGGCACTTAGTAGATACACAATAATGTGGGTTCCCTTCTATCTTGATCCGTGGGCACACGTGCAGTTATTCAATAACTTTTCACAAACGTCCTGGCATGGGTGATGTAGGATCACAAGCCAGGAGCAACAGATGCAGGAAAAAGGCTTAGAAGGAGAGGCAGCTGGCAGGGAAGCCTGGAGGTGGTGTGCAAGCTGGGTCAGAAAGGCTGGGGAAAAGGAGTAGGGCCCAAATGTATAGAAGAGTTGGGCCCCCCAACCCCCCAAAGGCAAAGCATATTTCTGAGGCAGCAACCCAGGCACACAGGGTGGAGGTGAGCATGCGTTTTTGGTGGCGTGCTGGCTGACCAGAGGGCTCCATGAGCACCCAGCCTCTGTGTTAGGTGTGTTATTGTCAGGAATAAAGACCAAGGACACAGAGACCAAACACCCAATCTGGGTGGGAGGCTGGCATCACCTGGCCCAGCCACTCTATAGATGTGGAAACTGAGGCCCAGGGAGAGGAAGGGACTTATATCCAAGGTCACACTGTACGTCAGCGGCAGAGCTAAGGCCTACACTTAGCCTGGTAACCCCTCAGTCAGAATTCTTTTTATTTTCCAGAAGCAATTCTTTTTTTAAAGGTTATTTATTTATTTATTTATTTTTAGAGAGAGAGGAAGGGAGGAAGAAAGAGAGGGAGAGAAACATCAATGTGTGCTTGCCTCTCGCACGCCCCCCCACCAGGGACCTGGCCCACAACCCAGACATGTCCTTGACCAGGAATTGAACCAGCGACCCCCTGGTTCGCAGGCCAGCGTTCAATCCACTGAGCCACACCAGCCAGGGCAAAGAATTCTTTTAATGATAACAGCAATAACAACAGTTAATGATACTTAGGTAGTGCTTACTGTATGTACCCCATCTTAGCTTCTTAGGAGAGTTGTGAGATTACTATTATCCCCATTTTACAGATGAGCAAACTGAGGCCCAGAGAACTGAATCGAGTTGCCCCAAGTCACCCTGCTAATAAAAAGCAGAGCCAGGATTCAACACCAGGATGTCTAAACCCAGAGTCTGGGCTTTTCATCCACACACACTACTGCCTGTCACAGCAGGTACCCACCCCATCGTGCATGCATGCACCCATCCATCCAACCGAGCATGCGTGCATCCATTCAGGCGGTGCTCATGTCTGTTCCCACACTGCTCCAGGCCCCAGGGAGTCAGCCGTGAATACACAGCTGACCCTGCAGAGCCCCACCCGCCTCTGTGTGACCCTTGCCACCTCGCACTGTGCCCAGCCATTTCAGAGCTCACTAAAAACTGTCCTCCTGAAAAGCCCAGTTTCAAATTTAGCTGCTCACGACCACAGACCGCGCCACTGCTGGGGAACCACAAACCAACCCCCTTTCAAAGGCCGTTATGTCACCTGCTTAGGAAAGGGGGAGCGAAGACAAGTGGCCCGGTATGAATTTCTGGGCACAACAGTGAGTTTTGTGGAGGCCTGAGGCCTCACTGGCAAAAATAAATAAATAAAATAAAATAAAATAAAACAAAACAAAACTCCTGCAAGTCAGATTTGGAAATGTTCAGTCCATGGGGCTTGAAGCAATGGATTGGAAAAGTGCAGGAGTGGATTTCTGCTGCCCCGAGAGCTTTCCCCAAGTCCGGCCCCCGGGCACAGGGGAGGCAGGCCAGCTACATGTACTGGGCACCCTCTCGAGCAGCCTGGGGGCTCCCAGAACACCTTGACCTTCTCCTGCCAACAGCAGAGTACCTGCTCCGTCCGAGGCCCACTACACTCTTCTACCCCAAATGCTGGCATGACTGTTCCATTCCCCAGGTGAGGAAACTGAGGCTCAGAGAAAGGAAGAGCTGCCCAAGGTCAACACATAGTCTGTCTGGATGCAAAGACTGGGTGCCCCCTCAACACCACCACTACGGGGCAGCCTTGGGCAGGCCCTGTTTCTTCTCGGACCCTCTGTTTCCTCCTCCTTACAGTGAAGACAAGGGGGGAAGAAGAGTGCCTGGTACAGGGTGCTTCTACCTGACAAGGCTGTGGGACTGGGACCACGGACAGGAAGGAGGGCCAGGCAGATGTCCCCTGTCTCATATCACCACCACCTTCATGTCACCTCCATCACTACCCTAAGTCAGTTTGTAAACAGCCAGAATGACAGGAGTCGGCTTCAGGGCAGAGAGGTGTTTTTGTACCCATTCGACAGATGGAGCTGTAGATTCAAATCTGTGAGCCGATCAGCGTGCTCTCTCTGCCTCTGCTCTGCCCCCACACTCTGGGAGGTCCCACGCATCATCTGCTGCAGCCCACGGGGCCCAGAGTGGGAGGAACTGGGTGGCTGTTGAAATCAGGTTATTAGAATTATTTATGAGAACTCCCTTGCCCTGGCTGGTGTGTCAGTTGGTTGGAGTGTGTCCCACAACCAAAAGGTTGTGGGTTCAATTCCCAGTCGGTGCACATGCCTAGATTGGGGGTTCGATTCCCGGTCCGGGCAGGTGCGGGAGGCAGCCAACAGATGCTTCTTTCTTCCACTGATACTTCTCCCTCCCTTCCTCTCTCTTTAAAAGCAATGAGAGAATGTCCTCGGGCGAGAAAGACTAATAATAACAACCCCTGACATGTGCATAGCACAACGCCACTTCCTAGCCGTGCAAAGGCTCACAGCCTCAGTGCCCTCCTCCATAAAATGGGAATAACAGTAGTTATCCTGCCTGGAGGTGGCAGAGCAGGAATCCACGTCCTGTTGCACAGACGAGGAGACAGAGGCTTGGAGAGGTGGCAGGAAGTGCACTGAAGCCACAGTTCGAACGGAGGTCTGTGACGCCTATGTAGGAGGCTAAAAGGAGAGAACGGCCTGGGGTGTGGGCCGGGCTGAGATTCTGAACCCAATACGCTTTTATCTGTTGGCAGTCTGCCAGTGGCCACAAATGAGGGTGATCTACCCGCCTGGGGGCCATCAGGGGCCTGTAGCCCGCCCCAGGCACAGCTGCTGCCCTGGCAGACCCCCAAAGAGCCCCCGGAAGAATCGCTGCGTTCCCAAGCTTTTTTCCCATTCCAAACATGCCGGAGCCCCGCGGACCCCGGAGGCTGCTACTTAGCGCCAGATTAATCACACCGAATTCTCCATCCAGATATTGCGTGCAGGCCGAACTCCCACCGCTAATCGCCGTAATATTCTCCTCGGCGTGTGCAGGCTGCCGGGGCGATGTTCCAGGAATATTAATTCTCCACAGCCGGCTCACTCCCGCCGCACGCATGCGCCCCCCTGCACTGCCAGGCTGCTGCTTGGGGATCAGGGGACAGGGGGCCAGCAGGAGGCTGAGCCCAGGCAGAGACCCTCCTCGAGGGCCAGGACCTGCCCAGTAGGGAAGCAGTGGTGTCAAGGCCTGGCTGACGTTTTAACATAAGCCACCACAGGAAGTAGTTCATGGCTGTGGTGAAGGTCGCCCCATTCACTCTCCTCTCCTCCAGGTCCCGCCCCCAAGCTCCTGGCCCTCCAGACCCACAGAGGCTCAGGACCCCTGAGAAGCCACAAAGCAAAGGGCCCTCTGATGTTCTTTCAACACAACTGAGCTTTGAGGAAACAGGCAGCTAGGGACCCACTAATTTCAGGCCCCCACAGCCCCCCCCAAAACATACACACACAAAGGGATGAAAATCTTTCATCTGCTCAAAATATAAGAATGTGGGCAGCGGAGGTGAAGGAAGGTTGCACTCTGCTGTGGGCCTGGTCGGGGCACGGGAGGGCAAGCCTCTGCCGTTGGTAACTGAGCCCTTGGGGACACTCTCCCATGTGTGGCCATTAATAAGGAGAGCCCCGGAAAAGCCAGGGGGATGGCTTCCAGCTGCTGGGGGGTCCCTGAGCAGACAGCGCACTGTTCCCAGCCCACAAGCTCTGGCTGAAGTAGGCTGCTGGGCCCGGAGACGAGACAGTGGCCTGTCCTCAGAGAGTACCCAGCACACCTGCAATGCAAGGTACACATCATCCCCCTCCTTACCCACCTTGACCCTAAGGCTCCTGGAATGGCACTGGGAAGAGTCACGTTTTCAGGGGCTTTGGAAAGTGCTCCCTCTTGCCTGGGTTCAATCTCAATACGACCTTAGGAGGCAACTTCAACACACCAGTTTACAAATAAGGAAACTGAGGCCCGAAAAGGTAAAGTGAATGGCCCAGCCAGGTCAGTCCCAGGCTGCCAGGATTTGAACCCAGGGCCCTCTCCTCTCTGGGACTCCATCTCCTCTTCTCTGAAATGGCCTCAACATCCTTCCTGCTCCCAGAGCCTGTCCAACCAGCAAAAGCACTTATTGAGCACCTATCGTGTGCCAGACCCAGGGTGCCAGAATGTGTAAGATTGCTCAAAGAACTCATAGTCTGGTGGGAAGGAAAATAAGTAAACCTGGAACCAGAGTCCAGCCTGAGCCCCAGGAGAGGGGCCCTCCCCATGGCCTTGGAGGTTAGGGGGGCTTCCCGGAGGAGGTGGTCACTGAGGAGTGGAGACATGGGGCCATTTTTTATGAGTGGTGCAGGGACTCAGCCTTTGGGTGTGGATCAGATGAGAAAAGGAAGGGTGTGGCAGACAATGGGATGGTTTGTTGGGTGTGACGGGAGCCCCAGGCCTGGTGTGGATCCGGGTGGCTTGAGTTAGTCCCTGACTCAGCTGTCCAAGCCGGCCCAGGCCAGGCAAGGGCAGGCTGGGGCCATGGGACAGTGAGGAGGGGAGCCTCTTGAACTTGAGTTGCCTGACTCGTGGTCCAGTGCTCTGAGTAGGAGGCAGAGCTGGTCAGAACAGCCAAAAAGGTGAGTCTATCGAGCCTACCAAAGTGAGCCAAAGGGAGCTGCGTGACAGCTCGGGGGATCGATCCAATTCCCTTCTGGCACACAGATTAAAAGAATCAAGGTTTAAATTACAGAGGTGAGTGATGTGGTTCAAAACTCTGGCCTCCCCGACAGCTGCCAGCACCTGTCCAGTTGCCCATCATGCCCCCTGGACCCAAGGTGTCTGACCCAGGCAGGTGCCAGGCACCTCTCTCACACTGCCCCTCACGTAAGTCTCACAAGCATTAGAGAAACAGCTGGTCTTGCACCCATTCTTCAGATCAGGAAACTGAGGCTTGGAGACAAAACACAGAAACAAACACTGACAGGCTTCCTACATGCTGTGCTCTCTCCACCTACAATCTTGCAGGCGAGACACAAGGAGGGAGCTCCCCCAGATGCCCTAGGCAGCAAGAGGCAGCTTTTCTGGTTCCCAGATCTGGGTGTTCAGTGTCCTGCTGCCCCAGGCCATGCCCCTCACTCCCTATCTGCACACGTGCATGGGGGAACACGTACAGGGGGCCAGGATACTGTACAAGGAGCCCTTCTTGCCCTCCTGCTATGCCTACAGTCCCCAAACACCAATTCCATGCTTTGGACTCACTTAACACATGAGAAATCCCAGGCAGAGCTGAGACCCAACTGGGACCCAGCAGATTCTCAGAGAGACTGCAGGACAAGCTGGAGACTGGCTGGGACCCAGCCTTGCCCTCAAGGAGATAACATCCCAGTGTGTCACTTAACTAAGCTGGGCCATGAAAACCCAGGAGAGTGGGCAGCAAGTCAGCCTGGGAAAACCCCAGAAGGCTTCCTGGAGGAGGGGGGATTTGGCAGCAACCTATAGGATAAGGAGGCCTGTGTGAGCTACAAAGTGTCACACATGAGACACAGGGCTCCACGACTTCAACAGAGATGGGGCCCAGGCTTGACCCTCAGACCTCCCTCCCTCCATCAGCCCCATTCCAGGCCAGCCCCTCCCCTTCTTTGCACCTCTGTCCTCTGCCTCCAGGGCACCTATGCCTGTGGCCCCATCCCAGTGCAGCCGGATCCCAGGGAAGTTCTACTGAACGACCAGTCTAACCATGGTGGCACAGACACATGCTTGGTGTGTCCCTGGGCTGCAGGTGCACCCTAGGCCCAGGAGTGCCAGGGCCTGGGTCTCAAGCAGGGCAGTGCACCAGGGAGTCACGGCTTTGGGCTCTTCCTAGATTTGGCTCTGGAGAAGGCAGGGGGCAGGGCAGTGGCCTGGCTTCTGCTCTGCCAGTAGGGGGAAGACCAGGTCTGGGCCCAGCCTCCCCACTCCTGGCTGAGAATCTGAGCAAACCACCTCCCTGCTCTAAGCCTCAGTCTGCTCATCCCAAACCTGGACTGGCCACACCTACCGTGCAAAGTGATTGTGAGCATTCCGAGTGATGAGCTGTCTCAAAGTGAGTGACAAACAGAGGGGAGAGTGCTGGCTCCCCCTCTAGGGCCGGGCATCTAAAGAGGCCCAGGGAAATAAAACTAGGCTTTCTCCTGGACAAGGGAATTCACATCTAACCTCCTTTATTGCTCCTGAGAACCTGCTGAGGGAGAGGCCTCTGTTCCACTTTCATGGTGAGAGTCTAAGGGCTGGCAGCTGACAGGGCCTGCCCAGGGTCCCAGGGGTCCGAGTCCCAGGTGTGCCTTGCATGACTCTGTAAGTGGGTGCTTTCAGGATATGGAAAGGGGTGGGTAGGGGGACGGCCTGAGCACCTTGAACCAGCTCACTGGCCAACCCCAGCCCCAGGGTAGCAGGGCTCCAAACCCCGCACCTTGGGTCCGGAGGAAGAGAACCCCTGGAGCCTGTATCCCCGAGCCTGCAGCCATTTTGGGCCCTGGCAGGGGTTTGCTTTGAACACCCAGGATGCACCCCAGCTGGTGTGGCTCAGTTGGTTGGAGTGCCATCCTGTAAACCGGAAGGTCAGGGGTTCAATTCTTGGTCAGGGCACATGCCTGCGGTGCGTGCAGGTCTGGTTGCAGTCAGGGCACGTGTGAGAGGCAATGGATCGATGTTTGTCTCTCACATGCATGTTTCCCTCCCTCTTTCTCCTTCCCGTCCCCTCTCTCTAAAATCAATAAGCATGTCCTCCAGTGAGGATTTAAAAAAGAAGAAGAAAAAGAACGAAAAATACAGATTTAAAAAATAAGAAAACCTAGGACGAAAGCAAGAAGGGGCTGGGAGGTGGGAACATCCCCGCAGGACAGAGCCTCCTGGTGGGAAGTTCCTGCCCGCCAGCATCGGGCCAGCGTCCCTCCTGCCCGCGGCCCGCAGTGCAGCGCATTAACGCAGCACAAACGCTGTGCACGCACTGGCAGGCACCTGCCAATCTCAGCCCACGCCCCCAACCCAACCCCCTCTCCCGGAGGACAGATAATTCTCTTGCTCTCCCAGCCTGACAAAATAACTAATGCTAACTCAATAAAGTCCCCCTTGAAGGTTTTTAATTACCAGACTGTGCTGAAGACTTAAGACTCTAGGAGCAGGAGGGAGGCCAGGGGAGTCTCATGGAGGTCAGAGGGGCAGAGGCAGGAAAGCAGGCACCCCTTCCAGCTCAGGGAGAGGGCAGGGCCAGGCCGCTGCTGCTGTCCAGGGTGCTGGTCGTGGTGGTCACAGGATTTAGGATTCACATTGGCAACAGCGGCCACTGATGGAGGCCGGCTAGGTTCCTGGCAGGGACTTGATGGATATTATCTCATTTAAGCCTCCTGGCCAATCACAAGGCAGAAGCTGATGTCCCCACCGCACAGATGAGGACAGTGAGGCTCAGAGCAGGGGCAGTGGCATGCCGCGGTCACACAGCCAAGCTGGGATTGTCCAGTTGCGCTTGGTGTCAGGCAGGGAGCCCGGCGGCCTGAAGCAGGAAATCAAACCAGGGATGCGGTGGAGTGGAGGGTCTGAGGGCACAGAGGTGGACCTTGGGAAGGGGTCTCATGGTGTGCGGGGCTTTCCGAGCAGCAAGCTGTACTGGCCGGAAGGAGGCTGCCCAAGGGGACTCTGAGGCATCTGTGACGAGCCCCTACTGCCACCGAGGGAGCTGATGGGGGCGGGGAAGGCACTGCAGGAGAGACTCCTAACCGTGGCCTCATTGACTAAAGGAAAAGAGAGTAACCTCTGGAGTGACACGCCTGGCTCCCTCTGCCCCAGGAGAGCCCCAAACCCCTCCTCACCCTCTGTGAGGTGGCCCTGCCCTCCATGGCCTCACTACCCAACACTTTCTGAACCAGCGCCTTCCTTCTGCTCCTCCCAACTGGCCAGGCCTGTTCCTGCCACAGGACCTTTGCCATGGCTGTCCTCTGTCTTCCCTTATGTTTTCACACAACTGGTTCACGTCATTCAGGTCACAGCCCAAAGAGCATCTCCTCAGAGAAGTCTTCCTTGAACTCCCAACCACATCCTTCTCTGGCAAAAGCCCTGAGCGGTGGCCTGCAGAAATGCTGCGTAGCTGTCAGCCCCAAGCCACACATCCACCCCTCCTCCAGAGAGCCTTCCGGCAGTCGGGGCAGAGGGACCAGCTCCCCAACGGGCTCCCCACAAGGAACAGGCCGTTCTCTACCCTCAGACCCCACGCATTACCAAGGTGTCACCTCTGAAGCCAGCTTGCTGGGGTTCAAATCCTGCCTAACCCACAGCTGTATGAACTTCTTTGAATCTCAGTTTCATATCTATAAAATGGGGCCTCAGAACAGGGTCTGGTGAGCGTTTGGTGTTGCCTAGCAACATACCCTTGTCATCATCAACCTACCCCCTGCCAGGCCTCAGCCAACCGGATGCTGCATCCTTTGGCCCCAGCACAAGCCCTGGACAGGAGGGCACTCGGTGAGTGCTGGCAAAACGCCTGGCCCTGTGAAACAGGCCATGGAGGTACGACTGGCTCCACTTTCTAGAGGGAAAAACAGAGGCTGCGGGAGGCTCGGTGCTGTTTTGTGGACCCACTGCCCCGGCTGTGCTCTTTTCGTTGCGGTTTCTGTGAATCTGCCCTTCCCAGCTCTGTGGAGGCGCCAACTTGGGGGCGGTGCTGAGAGCCGGCACAGCTGTGTCTGGTTCCCCAGGGCCACGGGGGGTGGCTGGAGGCCCCAACACCCAGGCCTGCCTTAAACCTCCTGGCTGAGACCACAGCCCTGCGGCACTCGAGCTGCTGCCCACCAGCCGGCCCCCTGGCACTGGGCCCGGGATGCCAGCCAGCCGGGAGAGGAGGCAGCTTGGCTGGCAGCCAGCTCACAGTGCCTGAGCTGTCAGCTGGGAGGCAGGCCAGGCAGGGCTGAGACCCCCGCTCTTGAATGGAGCCCTGGCCAGGCCACCAGGACAGGGCCAAGCTTCTCACTGCCAAAGCTACAAGGGCGCCCTGTGGATCCGGCCCCAGGCAAGGCCCAGGGACATTCGTAATCTTGCTGGGTGACAACCCAGGAGACCTCATCCACGTTTATTCAGCTCAGCTTTTCACTACTGTGGAAGCAGCACGTGGAGCAGAGGGAATTTTCAAGTCAAATAATAATAAAAACAGCAACAACTACAGCTGACATTTAGCAAGCACTCAGTCCGTGCCAGGTGCATTATGTGCTACTGCGCTGACTTCCCCCAAAGGGAGACGCGACGACTTCCCTCCCTCGACAGATGTGGCGACTGAGCTCAGAGAGGCACAGCAGCTTGCGCAGGCCCACGGAAGCAAGCTGGAGGAGGACTCAGATTTGGATTTGGGCTTCAGAACCAGGGTCCCAACCTTTCCACCACTGGCTCAGGCAGGCCGAGGGACCCACACTGGACAGACAGCCTGGCTAGGTGGCTCTGGGCAAGGAAGTCGCCCATCAGTAAAATGGGCAATCAGAGGACCACACTGCAGAGCTGACCAAAAAAAACAGGCACGTGCAGAGGACACATTCCTAAACACAGCCGGGGTTGGTCACGGTCATGGAGCTGCAGGAATGGCCCAGGGTGAAGACCCCTCTCATCAGGGCCTCTGCCAGCCCATCCCCATCCCCCACAGCCTCCTGAGCACCCTCCATGGGCACGGCTGGGCCAGAGGGGCCAGGCAGTAGGGAGGGCCAGTTCCCAGGGACAATTGTGCAAGCCCACGATGCAGGGCCTTGACACTCCCCTACATTAGGTACACTCGGGAAAAATCAGCCAGTCACACCTGGGCTGAATTCAAACGGGTGCAGACCCATCTCTTGGGTGGATCTCTCTTGCCCCTGGGTCCAGGGAAAGACTTGGGGTCTCTGTCCCCCCACCAGCTGGGACCATCAGGCAGGGCCCAGCATTCCTCATTCACGGTCACACAGACAGGGCACACAACAAGCACCAGTGAGCATGTGCTAGGTTCAGGGTTGGACACTGGGGTGCAAGGATGACCACTCAGCCCAGCTGCTCACGTTTGCACCGAGTGCTGGGGGCTTTCTTTTTAAAAACTATTTCTGGTCTCATTCAATTCAAAACAAACCTGCGGGAGAGAAGATATTGCCACTGTCCCCATTTCCCACAAGCTCACAGAGGGACAGTGACTTACCCAAGGCTATGCAGCTGATCAGGATGCAAACCAGGGTCCTGAGGTCCCCAGGACTCCTGTCACCAGATTCCCTAACCCCCAGGAAGACTCAGAGCTGCTGCCCAGCTCCCAGAGGGGAGCGGGGGCAGGAATGAGGACAGACAGCCGTGGGTGGGCAGAGGTGCTCTGGAGAAGGAGCAGGAGGGCTGACTTTGGCCAGGGTGCAGGGTGGCAGGCATGTGAGGACAGCTGTGCTGAGAAGGCACCAAGAGAGACAGGAGCTGGCCCAGGTGGCACTGTGGACTGAGGCTTCGAGGCAGCAAACCAGGCAGGTGCAGACTCCACAGTGGCAGGGCTGGCAAAAACCGCTACAGCTCTGTGCGCATCCCTGAAGCCTCTCTGCGTGCTCCTGCCCAGACACCCAGGCAGCAAAAGGCGCCCTGACCCAGGTTAGGGGTCGGGGTGGCAGAACAGGGTCTGGCTCCAGTCCTGCTCAGTGGCTGTGTGAGTCTCAGCACCTCTCTGAGCCTGGGCTCCTCATCAATGTGGTGATGGGGCGGGGCAGGTGGCATCCTCTCTGCCCCTGAGCAGGGCTGGCACACAGTGGGGCCCACGGGCCGGCTGGCACAATGACAGTTTTGCCCTAATTGCTTCTGTCTCCCCAATGGCCTTTCATGAGCCCGTCTGCCAGGAGAACCAATTTAACCACAGAAAGTAGAGCAGGGACAGGCCAGAGCCTGGGGGCTGGAGGCAGATGCCCCACCCCCACCACACAGAGCACCTTCCTTAGCCAGCCTGGAACCTGCCAGGCCATGGCCCCTGACTCCATCCTTGCTGGTGTGGACCAGTGGGCTGGCAGTAAGTCTCAGACAAGGGTGGGGGATGGGGGTACGGGGGGGGGCTGGGGTAGGGTGGGGTAGGGTTAGGCGGGGAATGGAGGCTGGGAGGAGTCACCAGACAAATCTGAAGTGGGTCCTGGGGATTCAGCCTTTAGAAGGCTTGGGAGGGACAGAAGGGGTTGGTGAGCGCATGGCAAGGACCCAAGGGCCACAGACTGGAGATCCCAGGAAACACCTACTCAGCAGGATCGACTCGCTCCCCTAATGGGGCCAGGAAGCAGGGAGGGCAGAGCGGGGCTCCTGCTGAGGGTGGGGGGCAGAGGGGTCCTCCCCAGCCCCTCTCCTCCCCTCTGCCCAGCCCCGCAGGTGTTCACAGCATTCCCCAGGTGCCCCTCACACACCAGCCTCCCACCTGCACCCCCTCGCTCTCTGCACTGCCCGCTGCAGCATTCCCTGTCTTATTTCCCCGCTCCCGGTCTACTCTCGCCTCTCCCCCTCCTTTCTGCCAGGGGGCCTTCAATGCACCAGTCCTCAGTTTACCCCCGGGACAAAAAGGCTGCAGCCCTGAACGAGGCAGCCTTGGCCTCATGAATAAAATGTGCTGGCAGCGGTGGGTCACCGAGGGACAGGACGTGGTGCAAGTTTATCCACAGTGGGCAC
>PVKM010042680.1:0-12694 GCA_004027735.1 Carollia perspicillata
TTAATAAAATACATTAAAAAACAAAAAAAAAAAAACCAAAGAGACACCTAAAGGGATACATATTTTCAGATTATGATAAGTGTCACAATGCGGAGTCCAAGAAAGCCTCTTTGAGAAAGACATTTGTCGTGGAATGGGAAGGCAAGAGTCAGGCCGAGTGGCATGCAGATGCGTGAACACCTGTGAATGGGCAGAATGCGGCTGAGAGCCTGCGAGAAGGTGCGGCCTGGTGGTAGTAAGAGGGGAGAGTGTTACAGAATGAGGGAGGAGAGGGAGGCAGGGAGGGCCCCTGCCAGATGGTGCATCATTTTATTGTCCATGGGAAGGATTTGAGATGTTACTTTAAGTGCAACGGGATCCTATTGAAGAGTTTTAAGCAGAGGAAGAAATAGAAGCAATTTTTTATTTTGAAAGAACCACTCTGGCTTTTTTTTTTTTTGTGGGAGCATATGTTGGAGAGGCGAGTGAAGGGCCAATTAGAAAATCTTTGAGTTAGTCCAGGTGAGTGTGTATTAACGTGGTCACTGTAAAGGTGGACAGATTGAAAAAATATTTTAGAGTCAGATCAGTAGGACTTAGTGATGGATTAGATGGAGCCAGGGTGAGGGATGTGGGAGAATGAGATGCTCATGTCACTGAGTCTCGGACTGTTAGAGCCGGAAGAAACCTTAGATGCTACCTGAGTCAAATAGCCAATTTGAGAGCAAACAGAGTTGACGTTCTGAGAGATGAGGTAACTCACCCACACACACAGTTTTTTACTGCTGATAAATGAATGAATGTTGTTCCAGGCCAAGAGGATGAGCCAATAGAATTAGATATTGCTTATTTATACTTAATTTTTACCTCTGAGAAAAATAACTTGAATAGCTCTTATAAGACAGTTGCCACTTACTTTATAAATACTTGCAATGATTCTGAGTGTGTAGGAACAATTTTCCAGTTCCTTTTCCTGTATGTTTAAGTGACTCATGAAGGTAAAGAAGCTCATCAAGTTGAAGGAGTCCATGGTTGGTTTTATAGTCTAATGACACTATAAAATGATTCCTTGATGTTCAGCCCCAGATTTTACTTATCTAATGTTAGATGTTATATATTATTTGTACACATGATAAAAAACCAATATTTCCTGAGCTGCCCCTTAAAAAAAGACAGGGAACTTTATTCTGTAAGTGAAATATGTCCATATATGCAATTTTTGATTTTTTGTTTCTTTTTTACTGATGCAAAAAGAATTAGGTGCTAAGAAATAAGTCAGTCCTTAAACCTATTTTGGTTGTCATGAAGTGTTCTTTAAAAGTATGATTACTTGTTAAAACAAATGACAGTTTTAAAGAATGAGGCCTATATCTAATGATGATAATTACTTTTAAGTAGGATAGGTGATACGTAGGGAGCCGTTTCCTACGTGCTGACCACTGCACCAGTTAACATGCACCAGTTGCCTGGAGTCAGACAGCTCATGGTCACAGAGCTGAAATTCAAGCTAGTTTATCTGATTGCAGGGCCCATGTTCAAAGCCATTCTCCTGTATATCCATTCATCCATTCAATGAATGTCAAGCGGTTGTGCGCCAGGACTTTTCTAAGAGCTGGAAATACAACAGTGACCCAAAAAGACAAAATTCCTGCTTTCATGAACTTACATTGTGTTTTGGGGCAGGAATGTGGTAGAAAGTGATAAGTGCTATAGAGAAAAATACATCTGAGTAAAAGGAGGTAGGTGTTGCAGTTTTAAACAGGAAGGCATCGTCCACCAGGTAACCTTTGAGTAAGGACATCAAGGAGACTGGAGACCGAGCTCTGTGACTATTGAGGGGAAGAGCATTTCAAGCAGAGGGAATAGCAATGCAAAGTCTCTTTGTCCTGAAGCTGCCTGGTCTATTTGAGGACCAGCAGGGAGGCCAGCGTGGCAGCCGTGAAAGGAGGGGGCTGGGCAGTAGATGCAGTCAGTGATGGCAGGCCGGATGGTCCTGTAGGATTTCTCAAGTCAGGGTAAGTTGTGGTTTTAATGTGTAAGTTATCCATTCATGAATCCTGTGTGAGAATGCTATTTGTCTTGTTTTTATGAGATAAGCCTTATTCATATTGTGCTGGGTGTCCCCGTGAATTGGTAAGTGTCAGTGTGGTGGCTCTCTGGTAATGTCCGATCCACTGGGGAAGCAGGGCTGGCTCAGGAAGTCAGCTGCATGGCTCAAATTTTGGGAGCCTGGAGTCAGACAGGTTTTATTCAACTTTGCAGTAGTCTGCAAATCCATTTTTATAGTGCTTTGGAGCTGTGCTTCTCAAACTTGAATGTACATATTAATTATGTTGGGGACTGTGTTAAAATCCAGGTTCTGATTCAGTGGGTTCCAGGTGGAACCCGTGAAGCAGCATTTCTAACCAAGCTCACAGGTTAAGTCAGTTCTACTAGTCTCTGGTCCACACCTTGAAAAGCAGGGCTGCTTTAAGGTCTGAGGAACACTTTCCTATAGTCATCTCATTTCAATTTGCCTCTTCATCAAAACCCTGAGTTAATTGGTTCCGATAGTATCATCTTCATTTACAAACGAAGAAACTGAAGCTCAGAGGGGAAAGATGACCTGGCAGAGGTCCTGTGGCCAAATGACAGAGCTGTGACTTGAATTTAGTTTGCTGGCTTCCAGACAACAGCTGCCCTGTTGGCTTTTAAGCTCTAATAGAGAAAAGCAAGCTAATTAATGTTTTTGGCTGGTGCATGCATGGACACACGCACACAAGCACTCACATACAAGGCTGCTGGGAGCGGGGGAGGGGCGGGGGAGGGGCGGGGGGGTGATAATGGCGCTTCACTAAACCTGCAGCTGCCCGGAGGCCGCCTCAGCGATGGTCTCTGGAAATGATCCAATCATCACAACATGCCCTGGAAATCTCTCCCCCTGCGCCTTTCTCCTGCGCGGTGCTGGCCCCCACCTCGGGTGGGAACATTTTCTTCCCTTTTACTTTGCACATGAGCTAAACTGCATTTCATCTTCCTCTGAGGTAATCTGGTCCTGTGCTCTCGCCCAAGTCAGAAAGTTATTTACTGTCAAGCTGGAAAATACTGCTCTTCTCGCCCAAGGAGAGCACTGTTCTCAGAGATGAAGCACATCGCTTCCTACTGAGCTCCAGCTTGCTGGGACAAGCAGAAATCTTTGAAGCATTTCCAACCAAATCCTTGGAGAGGTAAACATATTTTTCAGCGGCAGGATTCCAGGTTAAAGAAGTGTGTCGCCCACTTGTTTACAAAGCAGCACAGCAGCTGTTCAGAGGCCCTCACCCCCCGGACAGACAGGCATTTGGAAGACAACCACGCCTAGCAGACAGTCTGCTCTGGCTGCCCCTCGGGGAGACCTCATCACCATCAGTCACCAGCAGCGCTGGAGCTCAGTGCTGGAACAGCACAGAAGACACGCCTGACGTTTCTGATTCTGTTCGTTGCGCTCTTCTTACTAATGTGAAAAAAACGATTCTGCCTCTCAACTTTGCAGGTAATGGTTGAAGAATAGCTCCCACCTGCACTGTCTCCTGCGTCCTAATCCCTAGATGCAACAGGGCTTCAGAGATATAGGTATGAGTTTCTTAGGCTCCAAGGGGAGGCGTGTTCTGCCCCTTCCCTCTGCCTGGGTAGCCACGCTTTCAAACTCAGCTCATGTCCTCTGTTTTCTGGGAAGCACCCCCAGGACACACCAGTTCACAGGGGTTGCTTGCTTTCCTGATTCTTCAGACGCAAACTGTTTTTACTCCTCATTGGACATTTACCCTGTGTTGCCTGCCTGGATGGCTAATCATAATAACAGTGATAACAACAGCCAACACGTAGAGGGTGGTTACTGTGTGACTTGTCACGTTATCCCCAAATGGGCCTCATAAGTTTGATATTATTATCTCTATTTTAAGATGAGAGAATTAAGGCATAGAGAAATTAGAGTTTGCCCAAGGTCATATGGCTCATAAAAGTCAGAGTCTGGAATGGAACCAGGTAGGCTTAGACACTTGTTATCTTTTAAAATATAACCAGAATGCCTCTTCCCCTATTACGCTGGGACAGTAGTCAGTGAACTGTCGCAATGAATAGCAGTCCTTAATAGATATCCCCGTGTTTCAGCAAAAAGTACTCCGGAAGCACTTCTACCTTGAAATTACTACCTGAACCCTACTGCTGTTAGAAAGGATAGGGATTCTGTGGTTAGCGGCAGCGAACGAGTGTGTATGTGTGTGCTTACTTGCTTGCTTCAGATATCTCTGGAGGAACCATCCTCTTTCCATTCTTAGTACATGTGATCAGGGTTAGTGTGACCTTCCTCTTGCCCCCTCATCCCGTACCTGGCACCTAGTCCTTGCCTGTTAGAACATCCCATAGTCCTGGGCATGGGGATGAATGAGGGCCGAGCCAATCAGAGACTGACGTGGGAGGTCCAATTTGAGATGGTGGGTCCTAAGAAATATATGAGCCTCAGTCTACCTGAGGTCACCTTTGCCCCCATATAATTACAGGTGCCTAAGAAGTAAGCCATCATAGAAGAGAACAGAACTGAGACAATGCAGAGATATAGTTTGAATGAGAAATGTGAACACCTGTGTCTAGTTGAGCTTTATTCCTAGATTCCTCTGCTGTAAGAACAAATACGTTCTCTATTTTGCTTGTTATTTTTTGAGTTAAATCCCCTAAAATTGAATGAATTCTGACTAAAGTAACCCACAAGGGAAAAAAACCTTACATTAAACTAACATTAAAATCGAAGCATATGGCCACTTTTCCTTTAAATAAAATTCATTTGACCAGCAAGGGTTTGATCCCTGTTTAAAATCTAGATTAGTGCTGTCTGGCTTTACTTTCTGTGGTGATTGGAATGTTCTAGAAATGGTTGAGATGTGCACTGTCCAATACTGTAGCCATCAGTTCCACGTGCTTTTGAGCACTTGAAAAGTGGCTAGTATAACTAAGAAACTAAATGTTAAATTTTAGTTCCTTCTAATTTAAACTTAAATAGTCACATGTTGCTAGTGGCTACCGTATTGGGCAGCAAAGGTTTAGACAACCTCTCCACTACATGCATGAATACAGAAGCATGTGATAACTCCATTGTAGCAGGTGGAAGTTCATAGAATTATAGCTTACTGGCTTTGTTTCTGGTGGATTCCCAGGAGTCTTTCCATCTGTCTGTGTGAATCCAAAGCTGATGCCCTTTCCCATGCAGGAGGTTCAGAGCAGGGAATAACCTCCCTAAGTCTTCTCATGGCAAATGCTGTATAAGCTCTGTGAAATGGCAGATGAAGGAAAACTCTCTTACATTTTGAGGATGCCAACCCACTCTGGTCTATCCACCTGAGACCTGGTGTGAGACAAGTCCTGGGACAGCCCTGTGTCTGGAACCCCTCATGCTCCACATCATGCTAACACTTGTTGTGGAAATGAATAAGGAAAAATAAACACAGCAATATTTCAATTGCTCTTATTTGCCTCCTAAGTCTTCATCTAAGACAGCAGAGAGGTGGCAGAGACAAATCGTAAGCTGAATGGGAAGTTCAACTAGTCATCAAGAGCTTTTGAAACAAACAAAGTAGATTCCATTACTTAGCACATATGAGACCACCGTGGAGACATTTATGCTCTTTTGAATGAGTTTTGAAATTGCAAAATGGGAACAATAGTACCTCTCTCATGGTGTCTTGGTGAGCATTCAATGAGACAGCACCTGTGAAAGGTGTAGTGGAGCGCTCTACAAATGCCCATGGTCAGTATTGTGTTACACTATCACTGATATCCCTCAGGTAATGTTTTAAGCAATAAAGATCACAAAGCAGGTTGATTCTCTAACAACTCTCCATCTCAGGGCTCTTCACTAGCCTGCGGAATCTTTTTGGTCTAAAATTTAGATGAAAGTCTCCAAAAATGACTCATTCTTAACTGAGGTAAATTAAAGGAAGATGCCAGTCGGAAGGATGAGTGTCTGCCTGGCATTGTTACTGCTTTTTACTGCTTGGCAACTTCCTCCCGCATATGTCAAGGATTCTTGCTGGTAGGGTTTAACAAATTTCTTGCTCCTCCTTTTTTCCAAAAGCTGAAACACTAAACCCCTTAGCAGTGAAGTTAGGCAGTAGACCCCTTGAAACTTGGATGAGGAGGCCATGTCCCTGCCCAAACTGCCTGCCTAGGTGCTGTTCAAAATAATTATATTGTAGTTGAGAAGGCATTTATTCTGAAAATATTTATTGTATACCTCCTACCAACCAGACCCTATGCTGGCCACCTAGAGTCAGTAATGAGAAAAAGGAGTCTGCAGCTACCTTTATGGCGTTTTAAAGTCTAAATGTGTTGCCTCGTGCCTAAGCCTGAGGATGTTGTAGTGCCTTGTTTTCAGGATATTGGTCATCTCCCAGAAATTATTTTGTCTGTAGGACAGCACTAATGGCAAGGCCTACGGGCATGCATAAATGGGTAGAGAGAACTTTTTTGATTAGATGCTGAAGCTTCTCTTCAGTTTTTTAAAAATTCTTATCACGCAAAGGGAACTTTTCTGTGCTCATTCAAAATGATTTAATGACCAGGTTCATGTGCAATGACACACGAACCATTAAAGGGAGGAGGAGCCTTGTACAGTCATTTTATCACATATTTCAGTCCCACAAACTGTCAGCTCATTTTATCCAGACTTGTCTGTTGTACTTGCTTCAAAGTAGAATGGAAGCATTTCAGCGTATAAACCTTGGGAAGCAGATTCATCAGCATCAATTATCCCAATAACTAGAGTGTCCATTTAAAGTACCCATTACACAAATACTAATGCAGTACCCATGTTATGCCAGATGCTGGAAGAATTTTGGAAGCATTAGGTCTGCTCAATTATCTGGAAAAAAGGTTTTCAGTTGCTTGGGAGCAGTACTGTTCTGTGAATTTACGCAATCACAAAAATTCTCTCATAATGGCATCCTGTTCCCCATTTCCAAAAAAAATGCTGTGTTGAGATTGTAGTAACACATCAAGGAATCAGTGGACTTACAAATCTAGGCTCTAGTCTCCTCATCTGTGGACTTAATTCCATCATAAGTGACTGCACTATGCAACTGCAATAACTCCGCAGGACACACACACAGAACTCCCCATTCACCTCAGGTCCTTTTACTTTAGTGGACGTTTATTGAGTCACATGTCCCATGAAGTAGCATTAACAGTAGTGCACATTTTCAGAGGTTATCTTGTGTCCTCTCACGGCATTGCTCTATACATAGGTAGGTACTGCATTTGTTGCCATTTTACAGATGAGGTTATTGGGAGAAAAGAGTTCAAATGACATGCCCAAGATGAGGCTCCAAGGAAATAATAGAGCTGAATTGCATGTGGGTATATTTGACTCCAAAGTGCATTCTTCACACCACCGTACCTGAGGGCATGGTTGCATTTTCGGCTGCTTTATGGTCCTTTTAATATTTCGTTGATAGTTGAGTTCTCAATAAATACTCGCCAATTTTAAGCTGAGGCTCTCTGGCAGAGTTGGGTAAGGAATGAGAATGCTGAGCTTTAATTCAAATTAAAAAAAAAATTTTTCGGTACCCACTTCATCCCACTGTGACCTGCCATTTTTCTATACCTTTGAAATTCAGATAAACTAGGGTAAGATCACAAGCTCTGTGTCTTGGTTAATATCTCTACTGATTCCAAGCTTTCTTCTCCTGCCTTCTCACTCACACGTTCTGTTTCTGAGGTGACTTGAATTTACCCCCTGCTAGTTTCCACAAGGCATCTAACCTCACGATCTCATGTTTTTTAGTACTTTTCTAGAAGGCTTGGGGGTCACACTGAACAAACTTGACTAGCATCCTGCTGGCAGTCGTCCCTGGAGCTCATCTTCTTTTTCCACTGCTCCCTGGCCCTGGACACCCACAGTTGCACACATACTTTCCAAGTTTTCTAGAAGTCCAAGTCTGAGTCCCACTGGGATTCCCATGGAGCTGTGCCCATTCTCCTCCTTGGTTTTTCTTTCTTTGGAAATCTGGTGAACAAAGTCCTCTCTATTTCTACACTAATAGGTGCTCAACAATTGTGTATACATTGTCATTTACCTTAAAAATCTCTTTATGAATTAGATGTTTTGCCCTCATTTTGTAATAAAAAAAAAGACATAGACACACTGTAATTTGTCCAAGTCCATTTGTCACCGAGGGAGCCGTGTAGGAAACCTACACACAGAGAAAAGGGATTCCCCCTTAGCTGGCCCGCCTTGTCAGCGCTTCTCAGTGAAGTGTTATTGACACTCTGGGTGGAGTGACTTGCTGCAGGGAACTGTCCTGGGCATTGCAGGGTGTCTGGCATCCCTGGTCCTACCCATGAAACGCTGGTAGTATGCTTTGGTTATTGTTGCAAACAATGAAATGTCCCTGTGCACACCTGAAGGTCACCTTTGGGGCAGGGTGCCCATGGAGATGAGCAGATAATCCCTAGAGATCAGTGGACTGATGAATCCCCATTTCCTTACAATCAATCAGTTGGAAGGCTGGTATGAATATAGCAGTCCCTACTAATGCTAAGATGGCATCATGAAGCTAATTGGTCAGGGAAGAAGAGAAGACAGTGGGTAAACAACAATCTTACCCTCCCCCATTCCTGCCACAGAAGGCCCACATTGTAAGGTTCATCTCACTCCTGGAATTAGGCTGTTGGTAGAATCCAAGACAACAGGAAAAACAAAGCCAGAAGGTGGTGCTTTGGGAAGCAGCAGAAGGGGAGGAACCAGCAGTTAGTGGTAGAGGAATCACTGGGCCAAGGGGAAGGAGGCCGGGATCTAATCTTTGCTGGGTCACAAGTAACTGTGCAATCTTGGGCACTCTGCTTCTGACCTTCAGAAGAAAAGAACTGAACCAGGGATGGCTGAGTTCTCTTAACCACGTTTCTCAGTTTGAAGACCTTGCAGTAGGGGTGGGGGGTCACAAATGCTAGTCATGTTGTTTACCAAGAATTCTTAATACTTTGGTTGTTGTGTACAGCTTAGCTTGCTAATGATTTCCATATTTCTCAGCTGCTTCATCCTGAATCATCTCTGTCCCTTGGGGGAAGGGAAGTCCAACTTCATGATTTGATTCTGTTCATAAACTATAACCCCCAGGCCCAGGTCCAGGGCCTGTGCTGTCTTATTTTTTTTTTTTTTTCTGCTAGTAAGTCAAAAGTTCTACGTTAGGGAGTACATGATCTTAAATGTTAGCAGAGTCAGATGTGCTCAATGGAAACAGTCTGGCTAATTCACAACAGATTCTCAGCCCTCTTGGCTGTCCTCCAGAAATCATGTCTGGTAAAATTTCTGCAACAGATCTGAGAGTTGCTGACTTGGAGAACTTGTAAGCTGTTTGTGAATTCATGGTGAATGGTCCTAATTCCAGACACAAATTCCCATTGACAGTAATTGACTAGAGTTTTACAGAAAATACATCGAAAGTGTAGACAAAAAAAGGGGGTACTATGGAAAGGAACCTCACAGGGTGATCTGATCATAAATTCCTAACTGGGCAGGTCATGGTGGGTAGTCAAGCTCCAAGCATATCACTTTGTAGTAAAAGGCTTATCTTTGCCTTAAGCAAGTCCTGTCCATTGTTTCTTTGCATCTAGGTTAGCACACTTCTGAAGTAAGCTTTAACCACCCTCAAGAGAGCACATAACCTTTTTCACTATTCTGTAATCCAATCCCAGGTTACTTTCTTCCACCTTTCTGTAAACATTCTTACATTCCTTTCTTAATTTCAAGTGCATAAAAGAAGCTGCAAAACTTATTTTTCCAGAGTATTTGAGATCTTCTCTGTAATGTCCATTGTATTTGGCTCAAATAAACTCATAAAAATTGTCTACAGGTTTGGCCATTTCTTACACTGACAAAAGCTTATTTGTGAAGTGTGTGTGTGTGTGAGAGAGAGAGAGAGAGACAGAGAGACAGAGAGAGAGAACTAAATTCAGGTTGGTAGAGGCTGGGATATTTTATAAGGATGGCTATGTCGGGAAGGAAATTAGTCCAGAAGGATGAGCTCTACTGATTTTTGCAGCAGAGAACATAACCTCACTATCAACAATCAAAACGTGGCATGCTCTACCAAAAGGTAGTGCATAACTTTTTATAATTGAGAGAAACAGGGTAGGCAGACATAAAGACAAAGGAAAATTGATTAGAGTTAACAGAATTCACAGGCTGGTTTCATTTACTATGTGTTATAGGACTCCAGGTAAGCATTTTTGATAAATGGCCAGATTATTTTCTAAGGATATTATCCTTTAGAAGCACCAGTGATTTTTGTGGGTTTTTTTTCCATTCAATACATATTTTGTGGAGCCTGATCCAGCCCAGACGCCATGCTCGCGCTACTCTCAGGTGTACAAGTTTGTGTGTATGTGTGCATGTGTGGTACAGGGGGTAATTTGTGGAGTTGGGAGGACAGTTGAGAACTGGTTATTTTAATGCCTTTTGCAGATTGGCTACTGTTTCCTGAGTGACAATTCCAAAGAAAAGAGAAAAAAATGATATTAACACCCAATAATTGATTGTGTGCACTGTCATTCATTGTTCAGTTTTCTGCTGTTAGCTTCTCTTTGGAAACAACTCAGGGTGGGCACATGCATGGGTATGGTTGTGTGCACAAATACTCATTATTTATTTGAAGACTAAATAGAGTATGAAGAGACCTCTTATTTCTTAGTAGGAGTCTAGAAAAATAAAATTGTGAGGGTCAAGTCTAGATTGGTGGTGTCTATAAACTCAATTTCGGAGAACTAGAACCTAACTGAGCTTAATGGTAAAACACCTCTTCCCAGCTTGGCTTACTTGAAGACTACATTAGGAGCATTTAGAAGCATGATAGTACTTTCAGATGATAGGCTAGAAGTGAACACATTTATGTAAACTAAGTTCATAACATCTGAGTGAAAACCTAATGGCCTGAAGGAGTTAAAATAACCTTTATTATTTAATCAATGGACCCGTTATACACAGACTGACTAGTCTTGAGTCAGTAGAAAAAGAAGTCCAGTAAATAAAAACAAGAATAACAAATCAGGAATCAAATCATTTGTTCGAGTGTCTTAATCCCTGTTCTGGTTATCTAATGTTATGTACCAACTAACTATCCCTAAATGTAGTGGTTTAGGATAATCTATTATTCTCTCTCAAGGTTTGGTGGGTTGACTTGGCTGAGATGATTTGCTCTTCAGTTTCTCCCACCTAGAGAACTGACCAGGCTGACTCACCCGTGTTGATGGTGGCCATTGGCTGGAGTGTAGCTGGGATTGTTGACTGGAGCACCTGTACTTTTTCTGGTAGCCTCTCCGTGTATCTTGAGCTTCCTACCACCACTGGAGTGGGGGTCCCCAAAGAAGCATTCCAAAAGCCAACATTTTAAGCCACAGTAGCTGCAAGTCCCTTCTGATCTTTCCTCTTAAGTCTCAGGATGTCATTTTAGCTGCATCATATCAGTCAAAGGCAAGTCAATGAGACCAGCCTGAGTCTAAGGGAAGGAAAATTAGTTTCCACTTTATGATGGGGGAGTGGCAAGGTCCACTGAGAAAAACCTGCAGAGAAACCTGTGGAATGGGAGATACTGGTGTGGGCATCTGTGGAAAACATATACAGCTTGTCATAACCCTTGTAACTTGGTGCTCACATTTTTTTATGCATATGAATAAAGCCTTTATTCCCAGAAAAATAACACTATCACTGTTAAGACCTGCATGGAAAAAAAATAGTAAAAAGGTATAATCCAGCAAGATAAAAGTAGAATGGCAGAGCGCTCTGGCATCTTTCTGACTTGTTTTTGAATCCTGATTTTCCTCCCCTAAAACCTGTAGGACATTGGTCAAAACCAGCTAACATTTGTGGGGCCCCATGTACAATGAGTTATTTTGCAAATTTAGGAAGAATTTTAAGATGCTGGCATCAGATCACAAAACCAAGCTTGTTTTTTTGTTTTGTTTTGTTTTGTTTTGTTTTGTCTTTGCAGGACTCTGTGTGGCAGACTGTGTGCACAGGTTGCATCCATAAGGCACCCTGGTCATGGGGCATAACCCCCTGAGTCTCAAGGGTATCTTCGAATTGGGAATAATACTATCTACCATGTAGGATACTTGTAAAAAACCTCTTAAAACTTTGTTATGTGACAGTGTTTATTAAACTCACCAATATGCTTACCAAGCTTACTAAGCCTACATTAGGTACTTAATAAATAACATTATTAAAAGGTAGTGGTAGTAGTAAGTTAAATTAATACATAAATGAGTATTTAGGGGATTTATCAAGAGGATTTTTGGGTGGGGGGACTATTTTGCTAAGTAATCTTACTTTCATTCTCAATTTTGCTTTTTAAATTGATAGGTCTCTATTAGTTTCTTGTTCAGAGAAACACTGTGTACCATGAATCTATCTGTGGGTAAAAAGGTATGAAATTTAGAGAAATTCTTGACTTACATGCTCAGTTATTGACCATATAATTGCAATAATGAAAATGCCCACTTTGATACTTTCAAATTGAGTAGAAAGAATTTTTCTTTGTACCATAGAGAAGCAAAGTTCCAGGTTTCAAATTTAGATTTTTTAATTACTTGTGCTATTAAAAAGACTTTTATATCAAAAGAAGAAATTGTATATTTCCCTTTAATATTTAATAGCTCAAATTATTTAGGCTCAAATCTCATTTTTAAACCCCCAAAACACATTTGGCAAGAA
>PVKM010042681.1:0-12740 GCA_004027735.1 Carollia perspicillata
CCCCGCAAACAAGAGCGGAGGCGCGAAGAGGTTAAGGACACGCTCCGAGTAGCACGGGGGTGTGGTGGAGCTCACACTCAGGCAGTCTGGCTCCAGAGTGTGTGCACTTGAACTCTGTGATATATGGCCTCTTCCAGTGCTGAACGCTTATGCTGCCAGGAGAGTTTTAAGGGATTTACATGCATTATATCTTTTAAATTCAATAGAAACGTGGTAAGGCGTGGGGTCCCTGGTCTATCCTACATCAATACATTAGTTAACCGCCTGTGTCCATCAGAACTGTCACTGTGGCTTCAGCCACACAGTTGGGAGCAAAGTGAGATATTTGTAGAAGGAGCAGTTTCTGGCACTCTGTGACTGGGGCCTTTTCCTGAACGTGTATCTTGGGTAATTTTAGCTAAAACATATACAGTATTTTTGGGTGCCTGTCCACTAAAACTCCTTCGAGCTTTGCTGAAGAAATCAGGCCACCTTGGTTTGGAACAAAATACCTTTGATTCTCTCAAAGAAATAGACTTGTGTAAGCTTTCTTGTTTTTCTTGGCATTTTAAAAAAAAAACTTTGTTTGAAGATGAGATTGAATGATTCGCTAGTTTTTCATTATATTATGGTAAAATCTTTTGTATAAAAAGTAGAACATTTTTAATCCACTAACATTTTTGTCCCTAAATCTTTTTATATGGTTTGAATGTCCCCTGGTACCATATATCATTAAAATAACTTGTGAATATTGAATGCAATGTGTCTGTAGGCTATATAAACGTGTTCACGTACAAACTATGGTGACAACATTTTTTTTGGTCTTCTGCTTTTGATATTCCAGATATGAAAAATGCGTGAGAGATAAAGGAAGTTAATGAGGTCTGCCATAAATTACTCATTCTGAATAGTTCATGATTTTTATTTCAATTTTGTAAAATTAATTTTTAGCTTTTGGTAATGATTCAATAAAGGAGTGACCTTTAAAACAAGAGAAAAATTACATAACATCTCTCAGAATAAATTTCCAAATAGAGTTTTAAAAATGACATTTCAGAAGGCAGCCAACCAGTGTAGTGATTATCACGTTAGAAACAAGGTAACTTCTGATAATGACAAAATATAAACTTTCAACTATGCTTTATGAAATCAGCCGAACTCTGAGTTAATTCTCGAAAATGAAGACGGCCACATGGTCTGGAGAAAGAGTGGGAATACACTTCAATGCTCTCACCAAAACCTGGGGCTTTCAACCTTCCAGGCCAATTTAGGTAAAGGCGACTGAACTGGTGATATGCATAAAGGCTAAGCCCTAGGACACAGTTCTACAGCCCCAGTGCCGTTGAGTCACACATTCTAAATTCCTGACTTTAACATTTTGGCCCTTTCATGCTACAGTAATGAGAAAACAGTTGCCGCTGTGACAAACAGGCCCTCTGCATATTTGCGCCATAGCGAGCACCTGTGTTTGCTGGCCGCTCACGTACACATGCAATGAAGCCCGGGGGAGCTCTCCTCTATGTAAGGGTTCAGACACCCAGGCTCCTTCCAATACGCAGCTCTGCCACCACCCAGGGCCTGCGGGGAGCCACAGGAAGGAGAAAGAGAGTCTGAAGAAGTCTTACCCATTTCTCAAAAAGCCTCTGCTCATTGGAAGAATTAGTTGCATTTCTACATCTACAAGAAAGGAAGGCCAGGAAATACAGTCTGTCTGGCCAGCTGTGTCTCAGTGGCATCTTCCATCAGGAATGGAGACCATGGATTTGGAGGGCAGCTAGCTGTGGCTAGCACAGATGCTCACTGAAATGTATAATCTGTTCTTTAATTATTACTGAAATATTACATAATATTCTTTCATTGCCCATTTTTCATTTTGGGTTGCTTTTCTGTGCCAGGCACAGCGCTAGGCTTTGGAGACACAAAAATGAGCAACAGATGAAGCTTACAACACATCAGGGAAACACAAACTCTTACTAGTGCAGTTGTAAGCCAGCGTGACCACTGCTATGATGGACGCAAGCGTGTGGGATGTGAGATTCCACAGGAGGGCATCTGCCTCAAACTGAGAATGATTTGAGAAGTGTATTAATTCAGACTCAGTCAGGAAAACAGAAGCCATACTACAGAAGTGGGAGTCACCGCGATCATGTAGACAACGATGATGGAAGTCCAGGAGAAGTTAGTGGCCAGTTGACTGAGGGACTGACAGATTACACAGAGGCTGAGGAGAAATACCTGTCCGGACAATGCACAAATGAGTCAAAGACAGGCAGGGTCTCTGGGGTAGCAGCTGAGCAGGTGTTGCCGTTTACCACGACTGGACCATAGGAGGGAAGCAGACTGGGAAGGGTGTGGAGAGAGGCAAATGTGACACGAGCTTGTTTCCTCTGGGTCCTCTGTCTAAAGAAGCACAACAGACTGGTAAGATCTAGCTATGAAACCAGGAGGGAAGTGAGGGCTGAAGCCGTATACAATAGCCATGGCTCCGAGCTTCGGTCCGAGTTCTACAGAGAGAAACAAGCACTCGTAAACAGAGTGTGTGCATGAGTGGTTGGTTTTAAGGAATTGACTCCCCTGGTTTGGGGGGTTAGCAAATCCAAAGCCCATAGGGCGGTCTGGCAAGCTGGCAACCCAGGCAAGAGTTGATGTTGTCGTCTTGAGACCAAATTTCTACTTCTCAAAAAAACTCTGTTTGTGCTTTTTAGGTCTTTCAACTGATTGGATGAGGTCAACTGACATTTTTGAGAATAATCTCCAGTAGTTAAAGTTAACTGATCATAGATGCTAATTATATTCACACAATACATTCACGGCAAGATTTAGATTCGTTTTTGATAAAATAACTGGGTATCCTAGCCTAGCCAAGCTGACACAGAAAACTGACCATTACCCTGTGAAATCATAAAGGAGAGAAAAGATAAGTAAACGCCAGTGCGTTTCTGTTTTATGAAGCCAGTCCTAAAGATCTTCTGGCCTACACTTTGCAGTGAGGAGAAAGACTGGCGAGATTGTTTCCAGTCTGGTATGAGTGAGGGTAAGTGCCGGGGAATAACACAGGGGAGCAAATGGGGAACCGAACGAGGAGGTTTTAAAGAAGAGCAGGAAAGTAGAGGATGAGTGCCTCAGGGGGGCGCTAGGAAGAGCCTGCCCGGGATGGAGGAAGTTCCTGAGGACGCGCTAGGCTTCAGTTACACAAGGAGGGGGTGGGGTAGTCTGGGAGGAGGGTGGCCATCAAGGACCTGTTTAATTAAGCCCAGAGAACCTAGGGAAAGGGAAGGCAGCAGTGGAAGAATTGGGGGAGGAAATTGCGAAGGACAGGTATGAGGGTATTGTTCCACGAAGTCGTATCATTCCAACAATGTCGGAAAGCCATGCACGTTCTCACTAACTGTTATTAACAAGGTGACTACGTGTCATGATCGATGGTCTACAAAGACAGTACGGCGAGTCTGCTTGCTATACTTTTATGTAGAATCTGCCTTTGATGAGCAGGTATACTTCCCTGTGGCTAAGTGCTGGTGGGTAATTTATATGTATGTATCTCCACGATATTATTCTTTTCACACCTTTGAATCATTGCCAAATATATAATGCCTAATCCATTTAGAATAGTATGGAACGAATTTCCATTTGTTAAATAGTACCCCGGTGACCTGAAAAAAAAATCAATGTAGCCTGCAAAAGTATTTAACTTACAACCAGAAAATAGCTAGAAGAATTTGCTACCTTGTGTTATCAACACAATACTCATTAGGAGAAATATGAAAGGAAAAATTTATACTTTTCCAAAACATGACCATCAATGAAAATCAACACGTATATCAATTTGCTTATCTAACTATAAATAATACAACAAATATTAGTTGCTCTTTGAAAAGATTCATGTTCTTCGAAGGATCACTTTTGCTATTTGTAATCTATCTACCTACCTACCTACCTATCCATCTCATATGTTTCTGTCACCATCATTTAATAATTTATCATCTTTAATATACGCCCTTCACGTTATCGAAGTAAGCCTCAGTTTGGGTGATATCCGAGAGGATTCCTGGGGTCAGACCCGCGGGACCGTGGCTGCAGGTAAGAATAAGCGACGTGGAGTGTGGGGCGTAACTGCACACCGAGTGAGCACGGTCTGTCCGCTCTCATATTCTGCCTCTGGAAGAAACTTTTGTAGCTGACATGCAGGAAGCTAGACAGGACGTTCACGGTGATATAAAAAATTAGGAATGTGCCCTTAAAGGCCACCTGCTCTGTGTTAGTCACTATCGCCCTGTCCATATATGTCTACTCATTATTTCATAGGGTGAAGAGTTGCATCTGTTTGCCTTTCAAAATAAAACTGCCACTTTGTTTCCAATGGAATCTTTTGAGCCTGTCAAATACCTCTTCCCTTGACTTTTTCTCCAGGAAAGGTGTGTCAGTAAGCACCTCCCCTTCCACACTGTGATGGGTTCCAGTGACATTCTGTGTCTGTCTTTGCCCCACCACACTTCAGAGGGCTAGTACAATACGCCTGTTATTTTTTGGATGGCTTTTCCCCTGCTGGTCCTGGTTTTCACTTCTCCTTAGGGTACGCCAAGTCACTCTCGGTGCGGAGGGATGATGGGAGGGGGAAGTTTAACCTTTTCTCTCTATCGCCCCTCCTCGTGCTGCCCGAAACAGCGCCGATCTTGTCGCTCACACGGCTGGCACCATTCGGAGCAACAGGTCACCATGATTTCCTCGGTAGCGACCGTGACTTGATCTCTATCAAATTTGAGTGAAGTGTGGATTCCAGGCCCCTAAGACGTACCCTGACCTTTGCCCACCTTGATTTTACTTGCCGCTGGCTGGTTGGTCACAGAACCTTCTCAGGAGTGAATGTGTGAGGGTAGAGGAGATCCCCGTCAGCTTGATTTTTCTCAAGATTCTAAAAGAGTGAATTATGTTGAATAGCAGTCTGGGATAGAGACAATGTTACAGAATGAAATAGCTTGGCTTTGCTTCCCCCCTTTCGTGGGGCAAGACGGCTCTGAACATTTAGCCTCAAAGACTTTCTACATCTGTAATTTTATAACTTTTACTAAACCTGTCATTCAGTAAAAAGAAAAATAAATGTTGAAGAAGAATCTTTGAAATAATCATACAGTCTCTCTCCTTAGAGTCTATACCATCTATAGCACTTTACTGTGCATACCGAGGGAGCAGAGAGATTTATTTAAGCGCGGACTCTGGAGCCAATTGCTAGCTGCAGACTCTGGTCTAACCACTGGGCTTCCGCAGGTGCAAACCTCCTTAACTGCTCTGTTACTCCACTCCCTCGTTTGTGAGAGAGTAAATGGTAGTATTGGTACAGGGTGCAGCCAAGAGGGGGGCCCCAAAAAGGGATTTGGAATGGGGTCCAGAACTCAAGGTGTCCGGGAGAGAAATGGGATATCTACCCTACCACCACAGGTGTGAGCTGGGGGGAGGGACACATGGAGCAGGAACAGGCAGGGCTGTTTTGTACAGCCCCAGCTTTGCAGCTAATCCATGCCATGGTCATTTAACATATCTGTAACCTTTAACTGGCTGCACAGATATGTTAAATAGCTGTGGCCATGCTCTGAGCCAGGGGGATGGAAAGGGACTTCCCTCCCAAGATGTAACTGGGGGCAGGTCCCCCAGGTGACAGCACCTGTGTGAGACCTGGGAGAAGATTGGCTCCACGCCATGGGGCCACACCTGCCCAGACTCACTACAGCAGCCCAGTAAAGCTGGAAGGATGTGGGAGTGCTGGCAGGTGTAACTGATTGTAGGACGAGTCGGAAATGGGGGTACAGAGGAAGATTGGCCCGGGGATTTAAACGCGGCCTCAGCAGCCATTGGGACCGAGAGGTCCACGTGGCTGTGGTGGTGCAGGGGGAGAGCCACGAGCTTCCAGCAGAGTGCAGACCCCGCAGCCCTGTGAGGGAGAGCCACGTGGGCTTGCCAGGGTGTGGACCCTGCAGCTGGGGTGAAGAGAATCACCGTGAGGCTTTAGCAGAGAACCGCCACTCGGCTGTGGCAGAGTGGCGACCCCTCCCCTCCCTGCAGCTTTGCCAAGAAGACCCGTGCAGTTTTGGCCAGAGTGGGGACCCCTGCAGCTTAGGTAGAAGAGGACCATGAGGCTTTGGGGCGTTCCCTTTGGCCACATGGCCTGGGAAGCAGGAGAGACTTTGCCTGGAAGAAGGGTGAAAGAACTCTTGCCAGTAGGCCATGAGAAGGTGCCACAGGGCTTTGGATTAATTAGAGATCCTGCCTGGACGGTGACACAGCTGATGGTGCCAGTGGCCTGAAACATGGACATTTGCTTCTTTTCCAGAGTTATAGTACCCCAAATTAGGGCAGGGGGAGAAGGAAGCACTGTGGGCATCTGAGGGCATCCAAAAAGGACTTTGATTATTTTAATGAAGATGTTAGGTCACTACTTGAAGTCTGTATAGCATTAAGTAAATATTCCCTTTCCTTTTCACAAATCTCTGGCATTAAGAGACATCTTTCCTATCTGGCGGTGGACATAACGGACCTGGTAGGGGGTCCTTTTGCTAATAGTATATTGTGACCCCCCTTGGCCCTGTATGTGCGTATCTGTTCTGTAACAGTTTTTTGGCATCCCTTCTGCAACAGTATATCTAGGCATTTTGTGAAGCCGAAATGAACAGAAACCTGGAAAGTACTTTAAACTTTGCCTGCAATGTGGTTAGTATTCAGTGAGTGACTATTACTAGTTAAGTGGAATAATACAGAGTAATTCTATAAGATGAACATGTTTACAAGTAAAATACTATGCATAAAACTTTAATGTCCTATTGTATTATTTTTCCTTTTTATAGAAAAAAGTGTTTGCAAGTTTGAAATTCCAAGAATATTCCACGGTATTTTTATTGATAAGAGTATAATGAAATAAAAAACTAAATAGTCCACCTGAAATAAAATAAAAATTATATGATGGTGATTATAAACTATGGGTAACCAGAATTAATTCTTTATAAATTAACATAGAATTTTCTAAAATAATGGCATTAAATAAAATAATTTACATAATAACAAAGCAATTTTGGAGTTACAGTTATACTTTTATAACATATAGCAAATAAGTGATCGGGGTGTTTTTGATGTAACTCCAAAAATAATGCCTTTCATTTAACTGACAATACAAAATGCATGGAAATGATACTTTACCAGAGGGAGGAACTGAATTTTTAAGCAATTAGCATAGAAAATAGAGCCATTAGTGAGCTAATACCAGCCTTAAGACAACTTCAGACAGATTATTTGTTAGGCATAAAACAGTGCCACAGGATTTAAAACAATTTATTAACGAACAGGTTAGGCGTCAATTTCTGTTTTGTTCATTTATAGAAATGAGTAAAAGGCTGTTCTTTTTGCCTTATGGAAGGTGACACGTTATTGGGCCATTTAGGGTTTAGACAATTTCCTTAAGAAACGAAAAACATATTTAACACACACACACACACACACATATTCAAAATATTAGTCTCTTTCCCTAAACTGTAAGGACACCTACAGGTGGCAAAGATGAGAACAATAAGCCATTTAACTTGAACTGATTTGTGACACCTTCCCAATATCCATTTTTCTCAGACCATGAAATCCTACTTGTTACATCTACTAACACAAAATGAGGGAGGCCTGGGGCTACAGAAATGTGCCGATGGCTAAGCTCCTGCATTTTTAATTGCAGCCGTGGAAGAAGATACCTGAGAAAACGCTCCTTTGAGTCTACTCGCCTGACTCTGTAGGAAGCAGCTTCTCATCTCGGCAGAGAGGTTTTCGTGGGGGAAAAAGAAAGGGCACGTGTGTGCTCCTTCGCAGCCCTTAAAATTGATATTGATCGTCTTACCATGAGATAAGATTTCGATGGGAGAGACATCGGCAGAAGAATGTTAGAAAGTTATAAGCATGCACAGGAAAGGGGTGTGAGCATCATGCCACGACAAAGGGACAAAGGAAACTTTGTGACACGGCTTCGAGCAGAAGAAACCCTGCATTACTGTGAGCGGCTTGCAGATATCGGCCCATTATTTACACGGAATCAGGACTTGCTAAAACACCAGCATACGATGGATTCATACATCTCAGCTTCAATTAGCAGCCTCATTTATTACCCGCCAAGATGTGAGACTGCAAGGTGAGGTTCAAGTGTCACCGAGGGTGTCTTCATCACTTCAGTATCAGCGCCTCAAAAGGCGCTGACCAGAAGAAGCAGACGACCTCATTTCAGAATTATTGCAGCACCGAGAACTCCGTTTCAACATTATAATTCATTTTCTCACGGAATATTTCAAATTTATTATCGCTTTCCTGACACGTAATGGCGAATCGTTAAGGATAGCCACTTTACCATAATATGAATACGCATTTCTCCATAGGTAACACAACGGTTCCTGCATTAGCATTATTGACTAAGGTGCATTTAACTTCTTCACTAACACTTAATGGAAGGTTAATGTAGAAGTCAGGAGATTAAATGGCTTTTACTTAAAACAAGTATATTGATTAAAATAACTTAGTGAGATTTTTAGGGCTGATGATATAAAAACAGCCACACGTTTTAATATTTTATTTAATATTAAGAGCAAATTGGGGGGCGTAAGAGATCAAGATCAGTGGAAGTTATTGCACTAATTACTCGTGGAACTAATTCTCGCCCGTAGTTAACAAATGGATATTGTACACGGACAGGCAACAAATCACCCTGGTCAATGCCAGTGTTCAGGAAGCCCCTCTGTTTCAGAATTCCCATTGTTTCTTGCAATGTCCTTCAGGTATGCGTTCCTTGTATCTTGCACCTGGCCCTTCTGAAAGACAAAATGACCTTCCAAAAACAGAACTACTACTCGGTGTCATTGAAATGTGCCTTTATCTCCTTTTTTTGTATCCTCTTATTATTTAAATTTGTGTTAAACCTAATGCATCAAATGCTTCTAGTGAATTATCTGATGTCACTTAGCATTTCCTGTCTTCGCTCAAACCCCAGGATTACACCACGGGTAGGAGATGACACACTGGCCTTGTGATGTCTGGCACGCAGGACACCAGCAACTGTGTTTCTGCCCAGGAATGCCTGGCCCGCTCGGCCAGTCGGCTGGCACGAAGCTACGGTGGCAGGGCTTGCTCGACTGTAACCCGAGCTTTCTATCTGAAGGACTGGATCTCAAGGAAACGTGGCCGGGCCCACTCGAATGCGTGCCAGTGGAACTGTGGGGTAAAGAACATATCCCAGGTGTGCAGAATGTTTGGGAGCTGGAGCAGAGTGGTGACTTCGGAAATAAAACTTTCAATGCTAAATATATAGTATGATATGCATGCAATCTCCCGTCATAAAAATGCTCACACTCCCTGCGAGCCGGGCTTGGTACTAAGTGCTGGGGGCGCCATAAATCCTTCACAAGTCTACACAACCTCATGAATAGGCAATTCTTACCATCTCCAACTTACAGCTGGGAAACTAAGACACAGGAATGTTAAGGCACGAGGCTGAGAGTTCCACCCTGTATGTTCCCAAGGCCACACAGCTGAGAAGAGGCCGGGCGGGGAGCCCAACACAGGCTGTGTGGCTGGGCAGGGCAGGCTCCTAGCCATCACAGTGCCCAACTCTCAGGTTCTGAACACAGAAATGCTGCTGTTCAGATAGAGCACTGACATTTGCTAACCCCTTCGAGTCTCGGCACCATGTCTGTAAACTGCGTAGTGATCATTTCTAGCATATAATGCTGTTGAGAGGAGAGAGCCAAACAATCCATATCACCAGGCTAGCCTGCTACCTGGCACATAGTAAGAGCTCAGTAAATGGTGCCCGTAACTACTATAATTACTTTAATTTTTTGCATTCATTTACTCATTCCACAGACTTTCTTTAGTTCATGCTAACTATCTGTTTGCGTTAAGCTTGGTAAATAAGAGTGCTTGGCTCACGGTTCAGCGAGGGGCAGTGCATACAAACAATTAATTACAATTAGAATAATTGCAGTTGTAGATGTATTCAGGCATAGCAGAAAAAGGAAAACATCTCACGGCATCAAAGAAGGCTTCGTTGATAGGATGTGTGGCATACGTCTACAATTTAACATTCTGGGTATTTTCTCGGGTTTGAGAATGGATAAACCAGCTGGAGGCGTCACAGATTCACCCAGCTTGTCTCGTCATCCGAGACATCCCCGAAAGAGAAGAAATCAAGATCCGGTAGTGTGCCGTCGCATGGACACATTCCGCTAAAGGCTCTGGTGGGGTCAGCCGGGGCCCCTCTTTACTTAAAGCGTGAGCATCTCGGCGCTGCAGGAACAGTGGCCTTGCCCTCCTCATCGCTCCTCTGGGCTGTGATGGAAATTATATTCTGCATTCTGAAGCACTGTCTTCCTTCCAGATGAGCATTGCTGTAGGTGAGTTACATGGAAAATAAAAACATTCACAGGCAAAGCATTTTACCTGAAATCGTATACAATGGAACTTTGAAGATTTACACCCACACAAACACAGTGTATGTCCAAGGTAGTTTATGTAGGAACGCCGTCAATTCTCCATTACAGTGTATTAATGTATTCCTCCTTTCTCAGATTACGAGGGATAAACACTGATTTGGTTCTTAACGTGTCCTAGCGAGCAGGACCCGAGTTCCGTGTCCCACAAGGGTGACCGTTCCTGAGGCTGCAGGGCGCAGGCCACTGAAGGACAGAGCTTTGTTCAGTAAACCATGGCTTCAAACGAGCATTTTAGAAAGAAAACTTTCATGGCTCAGAAAGCGTTTCAAGTGCATTCTTTAAGCATTCGGGTTGAAAAGCAGTTAAAAACACAATTCCAAATTTATTCTCCTCTTTCCCCATTCGGGTCATTGCTGATTACCGGACAAGAAGCTGTAATGACACCTTTAGATGCCCAGGGATCTCACACACGTTTCTCCTTTTTTTTCACACCGAGACTAAGCCCACTGACAGTGGGAATCTTGGCTGCATTGAGATCTCCCATACCTGAGCCTGAGAGTAGAGTAGCGCCGAACTGCCCTGAGTAACTTAGCTCCTAAAATTCATGCTGGCAAGATAAAAGCATATTTAAGTTGGAATATTTCCTATATGTAATGTAAAAGCCACACTCTAATTCTTATTGTCTTCACTGCTCATATTTCCTTCACTGCCTTCTCAGTCTTTTCCAGTTCCCCTTCCCCTGGGTGACGGGCTACCTTGTGTCCCCTGAAGTGTCCCTTGTGGAAATCTTGACCCTCAGTACCTGCAAAGTTGACCGTGCTTGGAGATAGTCTTTACGGAGGTAATTAGGTTAAAATGAAGTCATTCGTGAGCATCCTAAGCCCGTGTGACTTGGGTCCTGTCGGAAGAGGAAATTTGGACAGAGACATCTGTAGTGCGAAAATGACGTGGAGACCAAGGGGGAGGACAGCACCTTCCAGCCAAGGTCGGAGTCTGGACGAGCTCCTTCCCTCGTGCCTCTCAGAAGGAACCGACCCTGCTGACACACCGACCTTGGGTTTCCAGCTCCAAAACTGTGAGAAAATAAATGTCTAGTGTTTCTTATCATGACAGCTCTAGAAAACGAATAGACCAACTGATGTTTTCGTGATTCTGCTTATGAATACGTGTGTTCGTGAGCCCCCGGGTTCCTCCACCACGTTATGCGCCCTCGCAAACAGGGTCACTTTAAAAGAACCTCTGACAGCAGGAACTTAAAGTTATCTATCTGCCCGTCCGTTCACACATCCACACACCTACACACTTCCCTACACACACTTGTGCATGTACGAACGACACATATATTCCCGGTAGGGCTGCCAGATGCAATAGTGAAATACAGGGCACCCAGTTACACACGAATAAAGAGCAAATACTTTTTTAGTATGAGTATGACGTAAGCATTCAGGGAACATTCTTATGCTAAACATTTTTTTGTTTATCCAAAATTTAAATTTAACTGAGGCTCTTGCATTTTTGTTTATTAAATCCAAAGCTATATTTTGTGATTAGGTGTTTTTTAATTGGTTATTTTTTTGTGGTTTTATTTATTGATATTTATGACCTGTATCAAATAGAGGTGATTCTTTTTCCATCGTCTTTCTGTAACTAATGAGTCTCAGACCCAGACACGATTCCTTCACTGTTTGTTAACCTCTGCATCTGGAGAATCGGGAAATGCGTAGTTATTGTTGTGTAATTTTTACACAATAATAATTGCTGTGTAAAGCTCCATTTACATAATAAACATTTAAACAGATTAAAGCATTTAAAATAATAATGTAGTTTCAAAGTGTAGAAACATTTCTCCATAAGCTTTCCCAATACAATGAAAATTGTGAATATAATGCCTGAATGGAGCGCTTCAACACGGATGATCAATGGAAATATACGAGAGAGTGAAATCTGCACATTAGTGCAATTGTAAATCTTAAGTATAATACCCTGGGATTTTAAGAAAAGGAATTAAAGAGAGCAATCCCTTAGGGAAAGACTTCACATTTTATTTTATTAAAAGAATGAGAAATTATAATAAGATATCACTTCCTACCCACTAAAATAGCAATAATCAATAAAACCCTGGACATACTAATTGTTGGGATGATGTGAAACCCCAAACACTCATACATCCCTAGTAGAACTTTATGATTTTACAGCGTCGGAAAACTACTTATTTTTTATAAAGTAAAACATACAGGTACCTTGTAACACAGCAATTTTACTGACATTTAATTAAGAAAAATTAAAGCTTACACCACACACAAAAATAAATTCAAC
>PVKM010042682.1:0-12736 GCA_004027735.1 Carollia perspicillata
TTATGTCTTGGGAGGGAAAGTAGAACGGTGGCTGAGGGGTAATGGGACTCATGAGAGCTGAAAGCCGTGATTGTATGATGTCGTCAGGGTAAGTTGAGACAAATGCTTTTGTAAAAATCAGGGCCAAGAAAAAAAGAAAGGATAAGTTGCAAATCAGTAGAGGCAGACAAAACAACCACAATTTAGAAGAATCAGAATATAGAAAAAATTCAAAGCACTATTCAACTTCCTGAAAAGGAAATTTATCCACGTATTTATTCGTATGTGGACAAATATTTTTCAATGCTCAAAGCAGAACAATGAAAAATAGCATAAAAGAAAAACAAAACAAATTAACAAAAAGATCTGTCAAATATATACAGTGCTTCTTATGAAACCACCTGGATAGCAAGATTATCCCAGGCAGGACATGTCAATGAATTTACATTGTGGTAGCACTGGAAGAAAAATGCTTTTTAAAACCTATGAGAAAAATATGTAAAATATATTTATGTTTACAGTACAGATAGGGAAATAATGTAGAATTAAACATAAGTTTAACTTTTCCACTCATTTTTAAACGAATGAACTTGGAAAGGTATTTTGGTTAATTCCTCTAGTTATATAGAACTAGATTAAGTTGGATAATTTTACAAACTCCTTTCTTAAATATTTCAAGCTATCTTTTCCTTAACAATGGTTATTTTAACCTTGATTATCTAGAAAATTGTTTCAACCTCAACTTCATCTGTGAAATCAATCTTGAGATGCGGGTCAATTATCCATACATACCAATAATATTCCAAACATTCCATTTGGGTGGGGCTTCCAGGGTATGGGATTTTGAGGATTAGTGACGCTTTTTGTGCTGCCAGCAAAGGGAGCAGTGGGCGTGGCTCCTGGCCTCTCTGGAGAAGGAAGGCGCGGTGTTATGTGGGGCCTGTGGGGCCGATAGCCAATGCTGACGGCAAAATTCCCGTGTGAGCCAAGGAGGATCGGGGCTGGGAGAGGGTGGGTTTCAATTCTGAACAGGTTTGGAGTGGAATTCCAGCGTCACTGGTGACTGGTCACGTGACCTTGGACAAGCTTTAGCCTGTAGGGCATTTGGGTTTTTCTTTTGGAAGCGAAGAACAGCCACACTTACCAGGTAGGGCTGGTGTGAGAACTAAGGCACCGCAGGTGAGCACGCCGCATGCGGCGCACGCCCAGTGTGCCCTAGTGTCCTCCTTCTCTCGGAGGAGGGAGAGGCCTTAGAAGCCATTTAGTTTAAACCTTGACTTTAAAAGAGACAAGTTTTATTTGATTTTATTTAGTTTTTAAGTTATTTTATTGTTGTTCAATTATTAAAATTAACATTTAACAACTTGGACACTGTCAACAAGGGAGCTCCTAGTTGCAAATTAAAAAATGCTATTATTTGTATTTAAGGTTGGAGAGGAAAGAAATTATGGGTAGCATGCATGCTTGGGGATTTTAAAAATACACATAGATGTAGAATTTTAAAGATGCAAGAGATACACATAAAAATATACATATAGACAGAGGTTTTTTAAAAATGTTTGAGGACTGGTAAGATTTTAAAAGTTTAAGAAGAATGCAAGAAGATGACCTTAAATGCACAGCTTTGGGTTGTAAAATAGTGTTCTGGATTTCAAAGCACCAAAAAAACGAAGCTGCTGTTCTTTGCCTACCATGATGTAACCAAAATTCTTGGAATTCGAAGTGCTGAGCTGTTTAGTAACTTTCCCTTCAGCACAATCACCATCCACTTTAATTTATATCTGACTGACCCTGAAAGAACGGAGGTTTCATTGGAAGACAAAGTTACCGTCAGAATACCTATCATCAGTTGTGCCTGTATCTATTTTGTTAATATCTGTTTATTCCTTTTGGCTCAGCCAAATACAGCACGCTACATCTGAGGGCCAGCTGGTCGACTAAGTTCAGAAGATCTAAGGAGGCTCTGTAGTTTTTGCAAATTAAAATCTGTGATAATAATCCTCTAGATATCCAGTTTTTACCCAGTGTACAGGAGACACGGGGATAGACTACCAGATGACAAGTTTCTTACACAATTTCTGACAAGGGTTCTTGTGTTTGTGGGTGAACTTCAAAAGTCAGGAGTCTCCTCTGAAAGCGCTAGCAATCCTGATTTATAATTTTGCCATCTACACATTAATTTAAACACATCTTGAAGATTTTAAAAAAGTTTTAGTGCATACCTCCAATGATTTCCTGTATTTGCCTTGAAATAAGAACTTCTCCTAAGTGCTCCATAATTCAGAAACTGCAGCAGAAGATTCCACAAGTATAATTTGGTGCATGGAAAAACTAAGGGTAAGGCTGATTTTGCTACCCAGTCCAAGTGATCCAGGAAGACAGCTACCCAGCCAAAAAACACAGTCTTCTGGCTTCAGTCTGTCAGAGAGCTCACTTCTTCCTCTTCGTTCTTTCTCCCCAGGGAGTGAGGTTGTTCTATGGCTTTCCATTAGAAACATACTTTTCTATCAGACACCGAAAACCAAACTGGTTCCAAACAGAGCCCCTGCTGGGTTTTGTAGAAATGTCTCTACGAGCTCTGCGTTTGGAAAATAGGAGCCCTCTGGCCAGACTATCAACTGTTTGCAGACCTGACATCTAAATTTCCTTTAAAACAACAACAAATGAAATCATGCCATCACACTAATGATGCATGATAACGCTAAACTGGATTAAAGCCATTGAACATATCACAGAGCTTATTGCCATGACAGTGTCCAATTAATAGTCACCATCTGTATTATCTGGAAATATAGCTGCTTCCTCCATAGTCTGTCTTGAAATTAAGGCCTTCAAAGGAGATGACAGATGATGGATATTGAAATAAAAAATGGTTTGACTGACAGTAGTGTATGAAAATGATAAAATCAATGACCATGGGAAGGATAGAAAAGAGTCTTATTTCCTATGCTTTAGAGAGAATGTGACAGTAAAATCTGAGAAAGACATTCCCCCACCCCCACCCCCCAAAGGAGTCATGACAAAGCAATTATTTCAGTTGATTTTCTGGAGTAAAATGATACATGCCTTATGTAGGCAGCTGAATTCCCTCCAGGAATAAGCTGCTGATGTGTTGTCCATAGTAGGCATCTAAAACATTTGTTGGATGGATGAGGGGATGAATGAACTGATTTGACAAAGTATGAAAATCAGCCCTGAGGACAATTGCAGGGTCCCACCACTCAGGCAACTTCTCTGAGGCTGTGGGAAACATTACTGCCAGGTACCAACATTTCCAGCTCTCTTTTCTCTCTGGACGCACCAGCAGGCCATGCTTGCTTGCTCCACTGAATTTAGGCATAGCTACGTGAGCTGTGCAACGTGAGTAGAAGTGACTTAGGTCCCTTCCAGGAGGTGGTGTCTAAGACTGGGTGTGTGATTCTCACGCTGCCCCTCCCCTGCAGCCGTGGGCGTGGGATTGGGAGTTGAGACAGAGAAACTGCAAGATGGAAGCAGCAGCTTGCATTGCAAAGCCAGCAGGAGGACATCTGCTCTGGAGAATTGCCCGGATCCACAGCAGACTTTATATGATGAGCAAGAAAGCAACCCTTGTTGTTGAAAGCCAATGCGTGGCAGAGGGCATATTCCAAAGATGAGCAGGCTGGTCCACACTATGTCCCATCCGACATGCTCTTCTTCAGTGGGAATTCCCTATACCTTGGGTGAGAGGTGGACTCTGTGCCCTCTGCCCTTGGATCTGGAGGGCAGGGGTGACTGCTGACACAAGGTCAGGCAAAGCCAGGAGGCTTCTCTGTGAGCATCACTCTCTTGGAACGCTTACCCTCTGCTTGTTCCTTTTCAGAGTTTAGCCAGCACAGAGACCAAGCTGTGCAGAGAGTTCACGTGCCAGTGCTCTTGTTAAAAGTCCAGCTGGTCTAAGTCATCCCAGCCAGGCACCAGACATGTGCGTGAAGAAGCTTCCAGATGATTTCAACCCCCAGGCCATTGGAGTTCTCCCAGCTGAGATCCCTGACATCACATAGTATAGGAGACTATTCTGCGTGGTGTGGGCCCAACTTCCACTTGGAGAGGCCAGTGGAAAGCAAGGCCCGGTACACAGGACCCACGCCCATTCTCCTGTGGGGAATCAGGCCTGCATTGTCCCTAGGCAGCTTTGAGACTTGCTTTTGCTAAAAATCCCTCACCCTGAATTGAGGCAGCAAACGTTTACTGCATATCTTTAAAATAACTTCCTAAAATCTATGCTAAACCTTCCAGGGATGAGTGTAAGCAGTTCAACCACTTTTCCCTTTACCTTTGCAAATATCCTTCTTTTTGGATGTAATTAGCAATATCCTCTCCTTTGTTTTCTGTGAAAGGTAACCGCCTAAAGTGAACCCATGCATAGTAAATGAGGGCCATTCTCAATGTAATGTGCCCAGAAAAGCAATAAAAGCTTGTCAAGGCAAGGGTCGGCGTGCTCTCCCCTTGAGAGAGTGGACGTGCTGTCCCTGTTCCTCCACAGGACTCGGTAGTCCGTGTGAATTTGTCTCATCTCATCCACACTGCCGTGGACACTGTGGACCGGTGTCCACTTCAACACAGCGGGAACAAGACATCACCACTGTGTAGCATCTGATTTCCTGACTCACAGAATTTGTGAGTATAACAAAGATAAAAAAAATCGTATTTTCAGTTTTTGGTAAGAGCGCCCTACCTGGTGCCAGCATCCTGGGAAGTTATATAGGCTTCCTCTGGGTGGTCCATTCTCCTTAACTATAAGCCACACCCCAGTACCTCACTCATGTATGCAAAGTTTATCACACCAAATTTACTGGGGCACAGCAATTTTTATTGTTTCCTCCAGGCAAGATTTATTCTGAGCATAGCTACGTCCTTCTGTGCCTCGAGGAAACAAATGGCACGTTTAAGCATATTTACACACAATAAAATGTTATGAAGAATGCTGGGAAGCTCATACTGTGGATGATGGGTTGATATTTCAGAAATAGCTGGCATCTAAGCCATTATTCTGTTCGATCTAAGTTTCGGATCCTGCCATGTAAGCTGGGAAACTTCTTCAGTAAACATTTCTTCTCCTCTTCACATTATTAGCAAAAAACATTTTTTTAACAAAACCTCTAGAACTCACATCACATTATGTATAGAAGCATGGGTACCAGGAATGGAAAAGCACAGAAGAAAATTACCAATATTGCACATAGCAATAATAATGATTAATTAGCTTAAATTTAAGGTTCCACAGCTCTAGGGACAAATGGACACCATGAATAGCAAGCGTTATCTAAGGAAGGTCTAGTTCACAGCTCCTTAATCAAACTGTGGGGGCTAATTTTCATTTTTCATAATGTGTTGGAATGTATGGGTCCTAGAGAACATATAAAATATATGTTAGTAGCTTGCAGAGCAGGCAAAAATATACATTTCAATAGAGAAGCGAACCAATCCTGAGTAAGGAACCAACTACACGCCGCAGTCAGTGATCTAAAGGACCGTTTCCCGACGTTTTTGCCTCACTCGTGGCAATGAGGCAGTCAGAGTGGAGCGCAGTCTGGAAGGCCCACAGTCTAGGGTACCGTGCACATTTGCTAAGCACCACACCACCGACCAGAGGCGAGCGAAGTACTGAGGGGCACATATGGGACTTGGTATTGGCAAGACCTGGAACGAAATCACAGCTCCTCTGTTTACTTGCTGGTTGACCTCGAAAAAATCACTTTTCTAAGTCTCAGTTTCCTCATCTTTAATATGGGTGTATGAAACCTGTTACTTTGAGGAGGGGAAATCACGCGTATAAAATGCTCAGTACAGAGTGAACACTTACTAAACGGTGCTTATCCTTATCGTACTTGAATGGGAAAGATAGTAACGATGTCTCCCACACCAAGCTACACATGTTAACCCTTCGATTACAAAATCTAGCCTCCAATTTATTCTGGGTCATTTGCTGAGAGAGCTGCACTTTGGATTTAGGCAAAAGCTGTAGCTTGTTCTTTCACCCCGCCCTTTCCCTTTGCCCGAGGTCAACTCCCTTCTCAGCAGGTAGTTAAGGACCAGCCCCAGATCTACCTGTCCTGGCCGGTGGGCCAGAGACTTTAGACCTCCACGTCTGAAGCCTTATTCTACACAGAAGCCACATGCAAAACTGGCCTGGAAACTGTAATCCCCTGCTGGGCTTTTGTCAATGACACTGAAATGAGTGTTATTATATAACAAGCGAATGGCGGAAGTGATTTACAAGCCAGTTACTCACGACACACAACCGGTTTTGCATTCTAAGAAATTCTTTGATTTGCTCAGGGTGGGTTGCGGCTTTCAGGATTGTCTTTGCTCCTCCCCTTTCTTCCTTATCTCTCTGCCAGCTGCTCCCCTAATCCTTCTGCTTTATGACACGTGCACACACACACACTATTATTTCTTCAGGGCTGCGGGAGCCAGCTGCCTCGTCCTCACGTGGTCCTCTGTACCCAAGTAGGACGGTTGGGTCTGTTTGGTCAGGTTTGAAACAATATCCAAATGCCAGGCTGCTTTTCAGCAAAGCCTGTTGGTGATGAGGTTCCTTGCCTCCGGAGAGGGCCCTGCTGACCGGTGTCAAAATCAGTCCTGCAGACTTACAGTTCCTTTAACTGGTTTTAATGATAATGTTCTCGGATCCCGGAGGATCTGTTGACACCTTCCCATAACAGCAGCACACCAAAGTTGGGTTCTAGAGTTTAAAATGAAATATAGCATTTGTGAATATATGTCCTACTCTAAATGGAAGGGACAGCTCCCGGGCAGCAGACTCACAGAACTACAGATCTTTGCAGCAGGAAGACCCCTGAAGTACAGGAGTCCAGCGCCCTGGTCTGTGTGTGAGGAAGCAGAGCCTCTGGGAGCTGGCGCTGGCAACTCCTGCAGGCTGGAAAGTAACGTCTCGACCGTTTTAGTGCCTATGAGGGGTGTCCAACCTGTGGCCTGGCTGTGAATGTGGCCCAACACAAAATCGTAAATTTACTGAAAACATGATGATGTTTTTTTGTGATTATGTGTCACAGTGTATTTAATGTGTGGTCCAAGACAACTCTTCTCCTTCCAGTGTGGCCCAGAGACGCCAAAAGGTTGGACACCCCCGGGTACTTCACGACACATTGTTAACTTGATAGCTATTTAGTCTCACACTGTCCTTCATGCATTTTACTCATTATTTATGTGTTTGTTTCCTCTCTGCCATCATCACAAAGGATTTGAGGTCGTGTCCTTCCAACTTGAAGAAAACATGACTACCGGCAGAAGCGCTGGTTTTTCAAGCTGTTTTCTCAATAGCAGTGACGGAGTCCCACGCTCTTGTCGGATTCATGTATTCAGTTCAACTCGTTTGTGACGCTGAGGCAAGGCGTGTGGCCGAGAAACTCAGTGACGCCACTGTGTCAACACACACACGGGAGCGTGTCATTAATTTCCGAGTATGACTGGGTGAGCTGCCTGCTTTCGCCTCGTATAAACCACGTCTTAAAAAATATCATGATCCTTCCTTCATAGCAAGGAAGAACCCTGAACAGGAGTACACATTATAATATGCGTAAGACCAAATATTTGTTTAGGTAAACTGCTGAATGGAGGCCGTTAGTTAATAATACCTGAGGTTGGGAGGCCACTTTAGCATTGTTGAAATGGGCAGCCACCACCCTCATTTTCAAGATGTGGGATCTGAGGCTTAAAAAGAGTGAAAGATTTGCTGGAGATCCCCGAACTACAAAGGGCCGCTCCCAGGACCTGAAGCCAGGACCAAGGGCTCCTTCCACCGGACCAAAGTAATCTGAGGTGCTGACCCTTTCAGTACAAGGACGCTTCAGTACAAGGAGGCTAAGTTATTAGTGTTATTAGTGAGATGAAGTGTAAACAAAAGATAATTTGTGATCTTGAAGACCTTTCTTTCCAGCTGTAAAAATTAGTATACTGAAAAGTACAGATATGCACACATTTTATACATGAGGCTTTCCTAGACCATCTCCCTTTTTATTTAGAAACTTTCTATTTTTAACTACACTTTTCTTCTAAAGCATAAGTTAGATCCTTTCACTTCTCTATTCAAAACCAGCCAATGGCTTCCCATCTTATTCAAAGTCAAAGTCAAAGTCACTATAATGCCCTATAAGGCTCTTTACAACCTGACCTCCAGGCACCCCAGAAATCACCCCCACCATTCACCATCAGCCCCACTGGTGCCACCCCAGCCACTTTGGTCTCCTGGATGCTTCTGGGACCTGTCAGGCCTGTTCCCACTCCAGGGCTCCGCACTTGTTCTGCTGCCTACAGCACTGTCTCCTCAAATCTCCTCCATGGATGCTCTCTCAGCGTCTTTGGATCTTTGCTAAGAATCACCACGTCGGGGAGTTCTTCTGCAGTTCTGCCATTAGACTCAGGCAAGAAGGGCAACTGTCCTCGGTCTCCCACCTTAGGGGTCCCTGCTTCCATCCATCCCTTTCCAATGGGGTGAATACGCAGTGGGAAGCTGAGGTGCCTCAGAGCCCACAACCCTCTCCACACTGTTAGACGACATTCTGAGCACCCACAGCCCCTGGCCCCAGTGGCCCTGGACCCACTACAAGACAGAGCTGCCAGGGGCACATTCCTAGTCCTCAGAAGGCCAAGAAGCAGAGTGGTTACTGTGGGTCGTGTGGATGGAACATGGACGTGCAGGCTGCAGCGTCCATATGCTTGTGCTGGAGAGCCCCGGTGGTACAGGACTTTGCTGGAGGTAGGACGAGAACAAGTGGGAGGGACACTGGCTAGAGGCTTACTGGTCACTTTCTAGCGCAGGACTCTGAGGGCTCTGACAGTGTCAAATTTGAGTACGGCCTTCTAAAGACACAACGAGGTTTACTGTCAAGGTGGGAGGATGGTCCATATGCGGTGTCACAGTTTACCAAATACAGGGTCCGGCAGAAGTAACACCTGCTTGAGTGTGCTGGGTAGGGTAATAAAATGGGTGTGATAATTTGTAGTTTTAATTTGAACATTTCACCTAAAATGTCATTTGGTGTACTTGAGTGAGATATTGTTATGTTACAGAATCACATGATTATGATTATGTAATAAAAGGTTTTGTAAAAAAAAGGGGGGGCGTTATTTGTGCTGGACCCTGCTATAGACATATAGGAGGCAGTCCTTCATTTGTATTCTCCCTGCAAGCCCTGCAAACAGGAGGGGTGTGTCCGGCTGTCCATGGCCACTCTGTAACTGCTTCTCTTCCCCTGGACACTCCATATCACCCTTCTTTTTCTTTATCTCCTTAGCACTTACCACCATCTGACATAGTACTGGGTTAGTTGATCTCCTACATGGAAAATTAAAGCTCCATTGAGAGCATGATTGATTTTCTGTTCTGTTCATTGAGATTTCCTTGGCACCGCATATAGCCCTTAGCACATGTCAGACACTCAAGACACATTTGTTGAATGAACAAAAGGTCGATGGCTATCCTCTAATGAGTGCCTACCACTTTGTATGTGTTATGTCGTTTAAGTGGAACTGACCTTATGAGTCTACTATTTCCACTTTGCAGAGCAGTCTCAGAGGGTTGAAATAACTTCCCTGACCTCCCACAGCTTCCAAGTAGGAGAGCTAGAATTTGACCACAGATTTCTCCACCCCAAAGCCTGTATTCTCTCTACCATATTGCTTTTGGAGAGGCAAAGATCCAAATATCAAATTTAGAAAACTTATGATATAAGGATTCCTATTCCATTTTTCTGGCTGGGGGACTCTCTTTGTTAAATTCAAGAGAGCACTGAATTGACTAGAGAATGTGAAGGATGATAAGTTATTTCTTTTAGCATTTGGAATTTATTTACTTGCTTTGCTTAGCCTTGTAGGGATAGTGATAAAACATATATTAATTGGAAAAATTAATATAAACATAAACAGTCTGCACTCTGGAAGAGAGGCAGAAATCAAGGGGAAATACAACTTTGCTGGCTGGCTGTTGTCTAATCTTAGGTTTATTCATACTGTTTCTGTTTGGCTTGGACGATGAACACTTCATTCTTAGCATGTCATGTGGACTGTGAGATGAGATATCGAGGAAGAATTACAGATGTCTAGATGTGGCTGCTTCTCAGCAAAGCTTCCTCAAGTCTTGTGACTGCTCTCTTTTTCCCAAGATGTTTCATTACCTCCCAAATCTAGGTCATAATTCAAGGCCAACTCATGTTCCGAGAAATAGTCCAAGGAATGTCCTGTCTGAGGGCCCTGTCCCCGAATACGTCAACACCAAGCTGCCTCTCTTCTAGGGATTGTCCTCTGAATTTTTTTTTTCAATTACAGTTTGCATCCAATATTATTCTGTTCTAATTTCAAGTGTACAGCAAAGTGGTTAGAAAATCATAGACTTGCTGGAGTGGTCCCCCCACTGCTTCAAGTACCACCTGGCCCCACATCTACTTACCGAGGTGATTGACTCTATTCCCCCTTCAGTAGCCTACCTCTCTGTGGCTGTTCTGCAGCTAGCAATTTGTACTGCTTAATCTTTTCACCTTTGTCGCCAGGCTCCCCCAACCCCCTTCACCTAGGACAGCTGTCAGTCAGTTCTCTGCTACAGATTGTCCTTTAAAGCTTTGGTTTTGAACCACAGCCCTTTGGGCTAAACTTTGGGAGTCATAAACATCTGGATTTAAAAGGCAACTCATTTTATTTCCGGAGCTGTCAAGTCCTTCTGTGCCAGATTTTACTCCACCATAGAGAAATATCAACCTTCCCTACCTTTTTTTTTTTTTAAACTTTGGCCTTCCTGCATGAGTTCCAGGAACAACATCCATTCATTTGACAAATATGTATGGAGAGACTGCTACGTGCTCTGCCTGGAACAAACATTTAAAATGTAGTCACCACATTCACAGACAGACTCAACATGGAAAAAAATACAACTAGTATCCAGGGACGGTGGTTTATTGACTGTGATTTTCAGTGTAAAAGAAATGATACCTAAGACGCTTCCGACCCAGCTTTCCTCAAAAAGTCCAAGATATGAATTCCTTCACTCTTCTGTAAAAGGAAGTGTGTGTAGCTGAGGCGAGGGCGATGTCTTGCACCTGAACTAGGCACTTCTAAATGGGTCTGGGGACAAAGCTCACTGGCAGCCCAAATTTGTAGCAGCATAGTTACCTTCTCGGCTTCCTAAGCAAGGCACCAGATTTTGGGGGCGGGGGCTCATGGACACTTCAAAGGGGTGAAGTGCAGATGCAACCATGTCCAGGGTGACTGCCACTTCCCGGTTGATGAGATGTCCCATCTGGGAGAGGACTGCCCCTATTCCCTTAACAGAGCAGAGCCTGAAGGGTTGCTTATGCCACGTGCAATGTCAGTGCAGAACACGGATCCGGGAAGTGGGCCCAGGACCACAGCATGTCCATACTGGACAGGACCTGGGGCCCTCCTTCACCCAAACACCTCAGTTTACTCGTAGGAATCTGAGACCCCAGTCCTCAGGTTTCTACACTGAGTGCACGCAGGCTCATCTCTTTAAAGCCACTGGAAAACCTGAAAGTGAGGGAAGAACCGAGGGAGCGAAATCCTGGTGATTGTATTCCCCGTTTCTCTAGAGCCTCTAATCTCACTTCTTGGTAAATCATCTGTCTTCCTATTTCAACGTTGCTTCAGGTGAGTTTGGGCAGTCTTTAAAGGGTACCTTGAAAAATACTTTGTGTGTGTGTGTCCCAATACCTTCTTCCCAGATGAGAAATATACTCATTAAATTTTCCATTAATACATTATTTAACATCTAATTACTTTCTCGCTATATTCTTTCCATGGTATGAGGCCTCTCTGTAGGCCAAATGTTTGCTAACTTCACAATTTGGGTATTCAGAGAACCTGTGGGTTGTGCTGAGTGGTGGCCCTCAGCACAACGCGGCCTTTATCCGCGTCAGGGAGCGAGGCAGTGCTGGCGGCGCTGGCCTCAGGGTCCCTGTGCTGTCTGAACCCTCACGACGGCAGAGGAAGAGGGGCTCTCTTATCTTCGTTGTCTTGGACCCACAGCAAAAGTGGATGGTCAACACCTTGGGCAAACATCCCCGTCCAGTGCAATCACTGCATGTGCGCTGAGCATACTGAGCATACTGAGAACAAGGGAGCGCCTTTTCCATTTCCTTAGCATTACTTCAGCTCATAACACTGACAAAGGGAGGAAAGAAGACTCCGGAATGAAGAAGGAATAAGGAAATATCTAGAGATCACTGATGATTCATCAGGGGGCTTCTGATTTGCTTACTGTTTATTAAAACACATTCTTAGTAAACACAAATGAGTAGTTTACCAGGGCAGTGCCTAGCTTTCAGTGTGGTGTGTGTCCCACATTCTTCCATTTTCAGAACTTCGTCCAGTTCTCTTCCCATGATTCCAGTACGACCACAGGTGAACCTGAGGCCCAGGCTAGCCAGCCAGAATACTGCATTCCTCTGGATGCACCGGTGAGAGCAAAAGACGAGCATTTGATTCAAGCACAAGCACAATTGGAGTCTTTTCACAGAGACAAAAATATATGCCGGGAGCAGCTCGTTCCCTTTGAGATGTGAGCTGCAAAGACCCCATGAACCTGGGAAGGCTGCAGTCCGTCTTTCACTCCACATGGAGAGAGCTTGTCCACACCCAAAGCCAACACAAGGAAAGCACAGGTAATAGAGAGAAAGGGAAGGAGACACGATGTTTGCTGCTTGAATACTGGACACAATTGTATCTGAAGAGCAACCCATAGTTTTTTCAGACTTTTCAGCTAATG
>PVKM010042683.1:0-12730 GCA_004027735.1 Carollia perspicillata
GCGATGAGCCCATTTCTGCACTTAGGTCCCCGGCTTGATCTCCCGGTCCAGAACCCGGCCTTCCCAGTTCACGCTCCCGCCTAAGGCTGAACACCTGGTCGGCGGGCGCTGGGTGAAACTTGTTGATTTATTACATTCACGAATCACAGCGGCTGAGCGCTGGGTGGTTAATCCCTTGCTCATCACTGCTTTTTAGTTCCCATCGTGAAAGTTAACTTTCATTCCCAGTAAGTGAAGAAGTAGTAGGGTGCATTTGACGTGAGCTGGATCAAACTGCAGGCACTGCCTTTTCCAGAACAGTAGATGTTCAGCTGTAAAATGAGTTTTTAGGAGACTGATGTAGACGTGCGAGGTCCGAAACGAACTTTTTCTGCGCGGTAATAGCCTGGGGTCTGACAGAAAAATAAAAGGAAAAAAGAAAGTTGACAAGCAGGCATTGGATAGAATCGTTTGAAAGCCCAAGGCTCTGGTTGCCAGTAAAAAGCATGCGGAAAGGACCACCACCAACAAAACTTTCTTTAAAAATTGTTTTTAAAAAAGCACTAGCAGAAACTAATTCTAATTAGTCTTAGAAGGACTTTGTACTTTTTAGGTGGGGGACTGACTGGCCTTCTGTCAATTTACAACTCGCTTGCACAGAGCTTGGTAACCAAGGAGGTTTTTAGGACGGTACAGTACACTCCGAAAATCTTGTTCCAGCAACTGTGTCTTCCAGGATTTTTACTTTAATCTGGATAAAGAAAACCATGGAGATTTGCAGCCTGTTTATGGATTATGCAAACTGCTAAAACATTTTTACAGTGTCTGAGAGAATCGTGTTAGAAAACGGTTAGTCTTAAAATTTTCAGTTCTCCTGAGTTTGGAAAAAAAAAAAGATCTCATGAAGTATTTAAATCCGCTGATGTAAAACTAGCTAAATTTTTGTTTTTCTTTAGATAAGTTGTTTCTGAAATACAGCGAAAATTGTTAATATCATCAAAAGTTAATTGTTCTCATTAACTTTATAACAAGCAGTGATAAAAAGCAGTGAAAATTTTAAATTGAATCAGCTAAATATTGAATTCATCTTCAAGAGTAATGTCATTTTTCTTAAGCCCGTCCACGTGATTCTTTAAATTCTCGAGTTTTTTTAAAGAAGAACTTTAACAGATGTTGACCTTAGGAAGCAGAGCGGAGAGAGTTGCTGATCACGTCTTCTGGTCCCTGAGCTGAGTGAGCAGCTTGCACGTCAGCCTTTGAAAACATCAGAAATGTGACGCTTACCTGAGAAGTTCCTGCAGGGCCAAGGCCACAGATTGTGTCTGAATTAGACAGCGGAGGGCCTGTTGAATAGGAAAGACAGGGATGGGCATTTTTTAGAACCTGAATGTGAAGACTTGCGATCTTGGTAAATGCTCTGCCAGAGGCAGCATTTTACTGTGAGACCTTTATGGATACAACTCAGGAAGCGAATGGTGTGTTTTGGTACAATCCAATATTAGCTTCTTGGCCAATACTCAAGAGCCTCTCCACTGTCAAATTAAGACAAAGAACATTATCTCATGCTTTCCTTTACAAGTTGAAATCCAATTTATGCTCTAAATAAAAGCTGCTTTGTGTTGAACTCAGAGCAATAGTTTTAAGGATGCAGCCAGGATCTCTCTCATGGAGATGATTATTTTTATAGGTATTGTTTTACAAGTCTCTGTGGTATTTCCCATCAGCAATAAAGATAACACCTGTCTTTAGAATGGACAACTTATCTTTCTATATATTAGCTCATTCAATGTTTCAATTTTGACTTCCATCAAACCCTGTGAGGATGGTGGACCAGAGAATGACCTCCCTATTTTACAGATGAGTAAACTGAGGGCTACATGGGGTAAGCTGCTTGCCTGAACTCACATGGCAGAATGAAACAAGTGTAGCGCTTGCAGGGGACTCAGAACTTCTCTCTTGGTACCCTTTGGCCAGGGCTACATTCAGGCCAGATTTCTGTAATATATCGTATATCTGTATAGACGAGGAAATAAGCTGGATACAGCAGATAAGCACTGTCCTTACTCTTGAAACCTGACAGCCAGGAGAAGCTGAGTAGCAGGAAGGGCACCTGGCTGTCCCGACCCACCTGACCTTCACCAAGAGGTAGCCTTAGGGGCATTTCAACATAATTTCAGTATGTTCTGAACAGTAATGGCAGGTAAGGGCTGTGTACCTATATTGAGGAATGTGGACTTGAACTCTCGGATTGCACAAACTTGCCCTCCCAGTCACTATCAGCAGTAGACAGGCAGGGCACAGACCTGCCCCACCCCACCAGTGGACAGGGTTGCCCCTTTAACATTTAAGACATGGAGACGCAGAGAAGAATGACAGGCTTACTTACAGAAGAGAACAAAAGGGCTTGTCTCTTTGTGCTCAGATTTGCCTTCTAGATGCATCCATCAGCTTAAGGCACGTCTCCCAGGAGGAGTAACGGGTGACCCCGCCCAGGGATGCTGTACTTATGGATCTCCCTCTGCGTGTCAGCAGACATCTGGAGTGGAGGAGAAGATACTCAAACACCTATTTTTGTGCATTCCACTCCCCACACAGATTTATGCATCGTTGATGGCTGTGTACTTTGTCCGCAGTAACAATGATCAGATGCTCAGTCAATTCCCAAGTAGACTTTTTACTTTGCATGCCTTTGCATCTTCCCTGAATACTCCATGTCGCTGGAATCTCGGTGGAAAAGCTTGCTCTCCGTTTTGGCAGACGCCACCGTGGACGGAGCAATGTTTTCCCGACAGTTGCTGCAGCCAGTGGCCGTTCGCTTTAGCAGATGCTCCCAGACAAGAGGTAGAAAGATGTGCTGAAGAAATTCACATGAAACCTGTGAGTGCTCTTCACCATGGTTCTTCCTACCTTCCCTACAATGTTACTTCCAAGTATCCCTGGCTTTTTTTTTTTTTTGTGAGTAATCAGAAAAAAAATACAGTTGAGCACAGCAAAAAGAATATGAGTACGTGCGTGTATATACACAGACAGCTGTTTTCAGGCCCCAGGAACATCTTAAAAAGGTAAGAGTCTTGAAGGAGAATATCCTAAAGTGCTGTTTTATGATAAATACAAATGAAGTATATCTAACAACAGAGTTCTAAAATTGTAGGGATTGTATTTTCAAGCCCTTCAGCAAACATTTTTCAGGCAGGAAGAGGGTACTAGATAGAAATACAGACCTGAGAGCAGACCGCCGGAGTTTGACGCCTCAGTCCACCGTTTAATGCTGTGATTTCTAGAGCAGTTGTTTAACTCGCCTGTTCTCAGTCTCCTGATCTGTGAAAGAGGACCATAACCGCACCTGCCTCGCAGGGTTACTGGGAAGATTAAATAAGCTAGTGATGCAAAGCCCTTAGAACAGTGCTGGCCACTTGGTGAACATTAAGTAAAATTTACTATTGTTCTTATTATCTTTATTATTATTAGTTTCCACCATGATCTAGAGACTGCGCAGGTGTGGGTATGCAAGCACGAATAAGGCGTTTCCTGCCCTCATGGGAGGCGGTCCCTAGAACCCTGTCAGTTAGAACTCAATGGTAAAACAGACAGTTCCACTCAAGATACTTCGGGGAACTAGGTGCTTGTTGTAAAAAAGGATTGTAAGGGTCTGCAGAGTGAAGGGCATCACTAGGCATTTAGGTAAATTGCCAAAGCCATTTCTCAGAGGACAGGAAACTACAGAAGCCACTGCTAGTATCACAGTTGGTACTGGGTAGCTGGCCAGCTTCTACAAACAGGTGCGCCAGCTGAAACCACGTGACACCCAATACTACTGGTGGCCAAGGAACTGCCCGGTCTCCCTTGGCCTCCAGATTCCATGCAGCTATTGAATACAGCCCTCTGGCAGAACCAGAATTGCATTGGGACCCTGGCAAATTTTTTAAGTCTGGAACTTCAGGCTTCCAGCCCCTGTATCACAAGGGAGAGACTGAGTGGAAGTGGTCATGGATGTTCAAAACCAGGAAACAGTGTCTAGCCCAGGGGAAGCCCGAACATTCACTCATTCACTTGCTTAACAAGTAAATACGCATGAAGCACCTACTCCATACACAGTGCTGTTTGGGGCTTAGAAAACAGGCGGGGCCCTGTTCTCACAGGATTTATGTAAATAAGGTAATATATGTGATGAGCACTGTGCTAAAATATGAACAGAACCTTAAAGAGATGCTGAAGAGGAGGTAAGCCCCCTTGGGGGCTCCGAGTGAGGAGTTGGGAGGACTCCTCAGAGGAATGCACGGACAGCCAGAGTGTAGAAACCGTTCTACACCATAATCAAATAGGAGGCAAAGTGAGGGAGGAGGAGATCTCTGCAGGCAGTAGAAAAAGGTTACCATTCAATGAGGAGCTTTTATCTCTTTGAGTAAGAGTGGAGCTGATGTCTTGAGGCGATACTGTCATTTGTCCTCTGAAGGTGGCTCATTTAGAATGACATTTAGAAGAAAGCATGACTAGGACCAAACAGGTGTTCTGCATACCAATAGGTCATGATTTTCTAGTTTAATAAATCATCAACAAATCTTTCAAGGTTCTTGTCACTCCATGGCAATGACACACACCATTTGCCATTTTAAAGGGCGTCTACAAGTTTGTATTTTATTTCTGTTGTCTTTTGCTGGATATCAACCTACCTCAAAGCTTAGTGACTTAAAAGAATGATTTATTGTTCCTCACGATTGAATGTCTGGGAATCCAGGTGGGCTTGGCCTGCAGATGCAGGGTGTTTCCTCTGTTCCCCCAGGCATCGTCGGCAGGAGTCACTCAGCATTCAGCCAAGCCTAGGAGGACCGGACAGTCAGGGTTCACTTGTGTGTCTGACTTTCAGGGCTTCTCCACGAGGGCTCGCTCTCCCCAGTTTCTCTCTCGTCACAGAGGAGTCTAACCAAGGATTCATTATAAGGGACCGGCAACTGCTGGGCGTCTTAAGGTCTGGGCTGGGAAGCCCAAGAATGTCCCTTTTGCTGCTTTCTGTCTGTGCAAATCATAGGCTAGCCTAGATTCCGAAGCAAGAGAAAGAGCCCCCCAGCTCTGGATGTGAGGAGAGGCATGTGCATGCCGGGAAGGGCAAGGATTAATGGTGGTGGATTTTGATAGCGGCAAAACCCCAGGATGGACAATATGTACTTTCTTTGACCTTTGTTATAATTAGATTAAACAGTAGAATGCACAGAAAGTGAGTCAACTAGTAGCCTGGCACAGTGCTAAACCAGTACTGGTAATCATGGTTGATGATGATAATGATACGTTGTTGAGGATGGACATTGGCTTTGTAAATGGTACCCTTCCAGAACCTCCCAAATTCTAAACTGAGAAAAAATGCCAGAGAGTTTTTAGACAGGAGATCAAAATATCCTGTTTGGACTGAAAAAGATAACAATGGAGAATGCTTTGGGGCCTCCTAATACTAAACACCAGAATTAGACATTCTTCTACACCCACATTAGGGGGCCTGCAGAGGGCCTGCCCCATGAAACATGCGGCCTGGAAGAGAGAGGGCACCCACCCTTTTTGTGGATAGATCAGTCCCTGGGGGAACCAGCGAACAGGTGAGTCAGGCTTGCTGCTTTCTTCTTCCCACATTTTGTCATCAAATAAACTGCCCTTTAAGCCCTTCACTCCAGGTCCAGAAAGAGCAAGTGAGGAGGTGAAGAAAAGTCCAAGGAGTCTTATGTTTCAGTAGAGACCTCCAGTTAGAGGAAGCAGGGCTTCCCAACCCTGACATGAATATTTATTTCAGTTTTAACATTTGTGTGCAGTGGGATACTTTAATTACTCAGGATCCTTTAAATTAGATATCTAGTTTGAAATAACCCAAATTTTATCGCACTCAGGTGTCTTAATACAAAGAAAAGAATACAGTAAGGTATAAGATATAACATAACCTTATGAATAAAAGTTAGACCTATATCAAATGCCAGCATCAGAATACTTTTACAGGGGAAGTGCTTGGCACAGCCTTGGGAAAAGTCACCCTCATTTCTCTAGAAATAATACAGTTTTTTAAACCACTAGGTTTTAGGGTAGAGTGATGTGCGGCAATAGACAATGGAAAAAAATTAAGTGCAGACTCACACACACCTTTGAAAATGGGAAATGATGCAGTTCCTACTGAGTAACAGGAATTCATCTACCCAGTAATTGGGCTTGATAAGCTTAAAGTTTTTCAACTCAAAAATTCTTTTAAGTCTTGTTCTTAGTGGTCATATGATTTAAATAAATGTAACACTAATAGTAGGTGTCTCAAAAGTATACACAGGTGCTGAGTTATGTACAATCATTTGAGAAGAAAGTCTGGTGTTAATAAAAGGTAGACACCTTTGTATTGCTTCTTCAGGGCTTTAACTTCCATCATATCTTTTGTTGAAATCAAAGAGTCATTCAAGAAATTAAAGTTGGCTGATGTATAATTAGAAAAAGGAGTTATGTGATAGAAAGTTAATAAAAGGATAAAATACAGCTTTGGATGCAATTCAAATAGAGTAATACCCATTTCTAATGAAATACTTCTTTGAAATCTCATTTTCAATCCAAAATATATCAAAGACTTTGACATGGATACACTCAAAAGAGCAAAGCCCAGATGTCAGGTGTCTTATCCCAAGAGTGATTACAGAATCTAACTCAGAAATGAAACCACGAAATTAAAAGTATCATAATGCTTAATCTGATCCATTATGTGCAGTATCATTCAGAGAGATTCTGGCCACCGAGTATATTTCCTTCAGATTTTATTATAAGCATCGCCTGCCATATTTATTAGATACCTATTGTATACAACCAAACTCCTAACTGGTTGGTATGGAGCGTTACAAAGGAAGTAAGAGATATATAGTGCTGTCTCAGTCTTTAGAGTCATCCACCCTTAAAGTGGGGCGAGCAAGAGCTACTACAAGTACAGGCACTGTGGTTGTGAGTGGGATGTCTATGCAAAAGGCCAGTTAGAATAATTGGAATCAAACCATCCAGTCTGATTCCCAGTCAGGCATGAGGTGGCCAAACTTAGTTGAGAGGCAAAGACCAAGATGTATCTGATCTGAGAAACAGACCTTTCTACTGTAATGGCTGGAGGGAGCTGGTCCAGCTGTACATGATGAGAACAAGTCCAGGTCCAAGAGAAGAGCACAGTTTGGGGGGCTTCTAGTCAAGCTGGCGGCATAGGCAGACACGGCTCGCCTCTTTGCACAACCACATCAAAATTACAACTAAATTATAGAACAGGCATCGCTCAGAAACATCAGAAATCAAGTTAAATGGAAGGCTGACAACTAGATATAAGAAGCCACATCCACCGAGACTGGTAGGAGGGGCGCAGACATGGAACACAGTTTTTGAAGAGAAAGCATTTGTTACTAGAAGATCTGATATCAGAGATTACTCAGCAAATGAGCAAAGCATATGCTGAAATTTAGTTTGCTTGAGTGTCAGAAGACTAACTTGGGAATTTACTCAGATAGTAATTGGAGGAGTTCAGGCAGGTACAAAGAATGAAGGTAAAACAAGGGTGTGGGCACAAAACCCCAACCCTGAGGTGGAGAATATGGAGGTGTAGAGAGAAAGGGAGCATCTGGTAAAATCCCAGCAAGGTCCCAGCCCCTAGTCATAAGGTGGGGCTGAGGTTCTAGGACAAGGTCTGTTGTCAGGACTAGAATGAGGCCAGGGGGAGAACTGCTGCCTGAGTGATCTGTCCCTGAGTCCCAGGGGCTTGGGGGAGAAGTGATGAGACATTTCCTGGCTGAGGTCACTATTGGGTCCAGGGACTAGGAACAGCCAGCACTGCAGGTGGCATGAAGCGTGACTTCAGGTTTCTCGGAGAATAGATGCAGGGGCTGGGCAGCAGGAAGGGTGATTGAGTGAAAAGGAGGAATTCAGAACAAGATTTGAGAGAGCAGAGAGACTTGATTATCCTAACAGAAAGTGTTCCAGAGAGAGTGGGAATGCCATATATCCCAGAAGTCTCATTGCTTGATCAGTCGTGGCTGACTAAAATGTTTTGCAGCCACAAATGCTTTGGGGCCACACCCAGACTTGGTGGGACAGAGAGCAGTGATTGATCAGGACTGTCTGCCGGGTGAGGACGGGTGCATGTCCTTGTTTACGCAGTGCATTTGCAGCTGCGAACGCTGTGCGATAGAGGAATGAATGGGCCCATGTCAGCAACAAAGAGCAGGAAGGCTGGAGTTACGTTTTATCTTGGCCAAGGTAGCGAGGGCAAGCCTGTGTGAAAGGAACATTTTTTCCAAGAAATAACTGGTGAGAAATTTTCTCGCCCAAATGACAGAACTGGTACAATCATCACTTCTAAAGGAGGAAGATGTGTTGAAACTGTTACATAGACTGGCAGTCTACTTGCGTGCGGTAGAACCTACGTACTAGTTAGCTGCCAAGCAGAGTGGAGCTTCAGTAGATCACACTCAGATGACAGTATTCTAGAAAGTTCTCCAATTAAAATGTAGTTCAAAAAGTACTGAGTTCACTGTTTGATAAAAAGTGATAAAGTTAACCAAAGATATCCCTTGTTAAAGAAAAACAAACTCTGCCTGAGAACACTGAAAAGAAGACATGGAAAGACAAAGTTCCTTAAAGCCCAGGGTCTCTATTCAGAAGTCTAAGGCATCTGTATAGAAAAGGAATTGCAAAGACAATGGGGAGAATTTATAGGGAAATTGAAAGAAGACCTTCCCACCTCCGAGAAGCTACCTACTGTTTAGAGGTATTCATCTGAGAACTTATGGGGGATGAGAGCGTTTATAAAATAGGAATTTCACAGTTTAATGAAATCGCTGCTAAACTGGAAATGCTACCAGATGTGGGGACTTTGTCACATGGCCCCACATTGTTGGCGCACCGGCCACTGAGAGGTGGAATCCATGACTTTTCTCCTTGAGTCTGGGCTCTGTGACTGTTCTTGGCCAAAGAAATGGCACAGTGGTGTTTCTGGGTCCAGACTCTTAGAAATTGGTCCCTTCCACTTTTGGTTTTTTGAAACACATGTTTTTTAGAACCCAGACACACCATGGAGAGACCGCAGCCAAGAGACTGAGCCCTCTTGGAAAGGGATCTCTAATACATGTGCACACGTGCGCATGCACACGTGCACACACCCATGCACGCGTGCCACCCTGCCCATGGAGTCTGTACGGGCAGAGACTCGCGTTCTGCAGGGAGCCCCGCCCAAATTGCAGATTCAAGAGAAAAATGAATGATGGTTGCTGTTTTAAGCCAGTGGTTTTCTTTGGTAGGCAGTAATAAATTATAAAATTAGTAAAATAAAACATGCACAGTAGTGTATTAATAGCTAAGAATAAAGAAGTTGGGGGTTAGAGCTGGATTTGAACCCCATGACTTGTTAATTGGGTGAGTTATTTGTATGATCTCCTCAAGCTCCACTGTCTCTTCGAAAAGTTGGGCATGATGATGACTGCCTCGCAGGGGCTTGTGAGAAGTAAACGAAATACTGTACCTACGCCCCACATCCGCGCCTGAAAGGCAAGAACTCAGAAATTACAGATCAGTTTGTGAACAGCCGTGGGAAATAAGGAAGAGGTATAGCGGTTATAAGGGAATGACAGTTACTTGAGTAACTTCAGGGTTTTTTTGTAAGTTGTGTCATGAAATAGGTCATTATTCCCAAGTCATGATACCTATATGATCACGTGTACTTTTCAGCTGGAGGGGACTCCATGAAAACATCTTATGAAGGGGACTCAGAAAGACACAGGGTTTTCTTCTGGAGAGCAGGCCCCGTGTAGCACAGGCTTCCCCTACTAGGTGAGTGACTAGGAACCCACCTGTATCAGTGTACCAGCTGGCGTTGTAGTGAGAGGCTGCATTTGGCTTCAGTGAATTGTTTTCTGAAGACTTTTTCAATGCGTTTGCCCATTTCATGATGGGTGATTTACTAGTGCACCTGTCCACCCCATGCTGAGTGTTCAACAGTTTTTGACCAAAAAGGGCATGACCCCTGTCTGTGCCACACTCTCCCTACTTCCCCGATCTTCCCCTGAGTGACTTCATTGTTTGTTTCCTTGGATAAAAAAAGTCCTCCAAGGGAAACATTTTTCCGATATGGAAGATGTGAAACAAAAAATGGCAGAGGCACTAAAAGGCATCAAAATCGACAACTTCAAAAACTGTTTTGAGCAATAGAAAAAACATCTTGATAGGTGTATTGTATCAAATGGAGAGTACTTTGAAGGTGACAAGTTCAAACATGTAAGAACTTACATAAACATGTTTTATAAATAAATTGTATACACAGTTTACAGTTTTTTATAAATAAATTCTGGGGTTTTTTAGTTCCCCCCATACAAATATTTTTAGAAGTTGATTTAATACATAAATATGATTTCATCTCTAAATAATAGAGCAGAAGCTACTGATAACTTATTTAAAAAATTAGTCCCAAACCCCTTTTAAAACCATAGCCTGCAAATTGATTTTAATAAAATGACATTCAGTGAGAATAAAAAGATAGCACTTTCACCTTTTAATGTAAAAAGTGCTAAAGTCATGTACTAAAAATCGTAATTTCTTTCACACAGAGCGAATCCCTTTAATAATGCTGTAAATCGACGTAGAGACTCATATATCATCTTCCCAGACACTGTTAACCTTTCAGACCTTGGCACCTGGTTGGCCCACCACAGACAATCCAAAGAGCCTGTGGTGCTCACAAAGACGTTGGAGGGACCACTCTTGGTAAAAACACGCAGCCCCCTTTTACCTAGGAAGGATTTCAATAGAAATCTCATGTATGACTAAAAACCCTTTCACTCCAGGTGGCTATTACAGTGGAGTGACCCAGCTTGTGTAAGTTGCTTATCGTGTGCCTGTGACGGTGGCTGCAACCCCACGTCCTAATGAGGAACAGTGCAGGTGTTCCTGTAGATGTTGGTGTTCCTGTAGATGTTGGTGTCCGGGCTGGAATCCGGAGGGATGTGAAGAGAGGAGAGGAGATGGGTCTCTGGAGTGAATCAGTGCGTGGACCAGGGGTAGATGGATAAGTTGAATATGAAAGAGTTAATGATTCTGCCCTGCACATCTGTGAGTGGAATCGAGTGAGAGGGAAGACCCAGGAATCTAGGAGTTTGGAAACAGAAGGTGTTTGATTCTTAAGTTTGGAGTTCGGTGCTACTTGGAGCTGTGTTCACGGAGTGTGGTCTGTTGGGAGAACTAGCTTTAGGGAGTGGGGGCTCTAGGGCTGCGTCTCTACAGCTATTCTCTTTGGGGATTCAGTTGCCCGCTGGGTGAGGCCCTGTCAGCCTGGGGGTAAAGGAGTTGAGCAGCCATACAAGCAGGAGGAGTTTGGGCATATTGGTGGGCAGTGAGATTTGGAGATGACGCGGACAGGGCGTAGGGGATGGGTTTTGTGGACTGGAGTGGATCCTGGCAGTGGCAGTAGCAGGACCTGCAGGAACACCTGGGAAGGAAGGCCAGGTCCGGAGGAAGACTGCCCCCTCCCCATGTCCCCTGTCCACTTTTGTTTCTCTTAGGGCACCCTTAGATTCAGCAAGCATCTCTGAAGACCCTGGTTTGTGGAGTGCTGACTGTTAGGTACTCTCTTGTACGGTTCTGTAACATGATAGCTTAGTATTGCCCGATGAGTCAATTTAAGACTCCTGTATTGGGAAGAGTCTTAAGAAAAAAATAATGTTTTGGTTTTACAGGGTGGGGCAAAGGTAGGTTTATAGTTGTGAGTACACAAATCAGAGTTTATTCTTTTATTACTATTTAATAATAATTGTATTACTTTCCATACGAACAACTCTAAACGTACTCTCTCCCCACCCCATATGTAAGTAGGGCTCCCTGTAACTACATCGGAATTCAATCCTGAGAATCCAGAAGGCATACAGCACTGGGGGGGAGGGTGGTATTTTGTTTTTGTTTCGACAGAAGGGAACAGTGAGACTCGGGCTCTAGAACCTGCCCCCAGTCCCATGTGCGGTGAAACAACTGGGCAGTGTTCCGATGGTGCGGGTCTTGGATGCCCTGGTAGCAAACGAACCCCCTGGCCTAGAAACCTGCAGGCTGTCCCCCAGCCCGCTGAGGTGCCGGCAGGGAGGAAATCCACATCCACAGTTCTAGGTCAGCCGAGTGTTCCGAGGCGGGTCCTCCTCGCCCGCTTGCACACCCACTGCAGCCGCCCGCAGGGCACAGGTCAGTCTGCTTCGATTCCGCTGCTGCTATCAGCAAAAGTGACACCTTTTGTTTCCATCTTTGACCCAGTCGAGATAAACTGTCATCTTCTAAAGGAAGAAAGGTAAGGAAAAACAAAAGGAAAAAATCATATACATTAAGTACCAAATTCCAAAATGAGTTTCAGATATATTTTTTTAAATCTCAGGAGAAAAACAAACCCTTGAACATTTGGCTGAGCCCTCCCTTTGCTGGCCTTCAGATAATCATAGTAAGCACATGCGGGATGGCAGCCCCACCGCCCTCCTCCGCTGGCTGATGCTCAGCGTGCTGGCGCCCGCGCCTCCCCAGGGGCTCCCAGTGAGCCATGTTCCATGAACACAGCTTCCCCTTTTCTGCTGAAGCCACCAAGGGAGGGGACAGTGGGAAGATAATGCTGTGTCACTCCTGGGAAAGCAGGGGCCGAGTGAGGAGGTCAAAAGAGATTTCTGCCATGAAACTAGACAGCAGCGTGGTTTTCCACATCCTATTGTTTCTCAGAAAAGCAAGAAGAAATGAAATACTGCTAGTATTA
>PVKM010042684.1:0-12736 GCA_004027735.1 Carollia perspicillata
ATTAATGTTGCATTTCTCTTACATTGATTTAAGGAACACATACAAAGGACAAATGAGCAAAGCCAAAGGGGGTAGTGTTGAGGGTGGGAAGCAAGAAGAGATGGGGCGGGGAGGAGTCGTGGGGGGGAATGGAGACAACTGTACTTGAAAAACAATTTTAAAAATTCTATATGGTTTCTATTAACCAACTGCTACTTTTGAGTACTGCTGCATTCTAAAGGCTTTATAAGTGTAATTAAAGCATTACAATGCAACTATAATCCTTTCAAAAGGCACAGGACCTGGCACTTTAATTTAAAAAACTTTCCCAGATATTTTATTCAATTCTCACCAAACCATGGGTTAAGTCAGCTGAGCATTCTTAGTGCCATTTTTTGTAGACAAAGGGGAAAATAAAAATATTCAAAGTTGCACAACTATTAATTAGCAGAAGTAGAATCCTCACTCTTTTGCTTTCTGTTTAGCATTTTTTTCCTACATGATGTTTCTTAGAAAAGCAAGGTAAATTTTAGTTTAAATGACACATCAGGATAATAGTGCATTTTGTTGTCTGATGAAATCAAGAAATTATGAAATCAAGATGAATATGATGTAAATGATAAAATTTTTAATTCAAGAGCTAAATTATTTTACATGTAATTTTTAAAATCTTACTCATAGTTTTTCCATAAATATTGTGTTCTCAAGGTTTCCAAAACAAAATATAGACTTTTTCACATAAGAGAGACAAACTGTCTAATAAAAATCATAAGGTAATTGCTGATATTTACTACCAAGAAAAAAATGTGTTTAGTTAGTTATAACTCCAAATTACTTTTAGCTCTTTTATTTTATTATGTTTTTCTGACTCTACCTTTAATATCCTCGATGTGTTTTACCTTTGTGAGATCCTGCCACCTTGAAGAGGCCTCCTACCAGTGCTGTGAGAACGCGTCGTCCTGAACACGCTGTCCAGGGCAAAGAGGAGAGACGCAAACGAGAGGGCGGCGAAGAGAAGGAGTAACCGTATCGTTACTTCCAGAAGTAACGATTGTCTCCTGGGTAAGCTAAAGGAACAACCTAGGAGTAATTCCAACTTAATCCTCTTGGCTAAGATCAAGTGCAGAAACAATTCCAACTTATAAATGGCTTCAATACTTTTACTTTTGACCAACAATAACCAAGTTATAAAACAGATGGGGAAAGGTAGATTCAAAATATCAACCAAAATATAAAATGTGGGAGTAAATTTAATAAAAACATTTAAGAGTCTTTGTGGAGAAAACTGCAGGACTGAATTTAGAGAGCAAAAAGGATGAATAAATGGAGGAATAATATATTCCTAGCAATTAGTACTGCAAATATATCAATTTTCCTAGTTAATCTGTAAATGTAATATAATTCAACCCAAAATCTGAATGTTATGAAAGTGTTTTTTTTGTTTTGTTTTGTTTTTTGTTTTGGTAATGAGAACAAAAGGGAATTGGAGAAACTGAACTACATAAATTACAAAATTTATCTTGAAAATTAAATGCTCTCAACCTGCTCAGTGTTTTTTATTGTTGTTTTTTGAAAGGCAATGAGCAGACGGCCCTGCATTATGAAGTTACAATAGTGCAAATGGTGTGGCCTTGAGATGAAACGTGGCATCCAGAATCAGACCTGAGAGTGGATTAATTTAATATACGAAAGTGATAACATCTCAATAAAGTGGAAGCTACTGGTTAACCCACTATGGAAAAAAAGCTCGATTTCTCTTCTAATATTAAGTTAAATCCCAGGTGGATTAATACATTAAATACAAAATTAATAAACTACCAAATAACTTTCTTTGTTGTAAACTGCAGAGACAAGGTTAACAGATTAGTGACATAAAATTCTTCAAATCTTGTGTGCCTGTTATCCCTCTTTACTCTAAATATAACAATGAGACAAAATACAAACCCAGTTTTGATTGCAAGCAACAATTAAGAACAATAAGTGGTTTATGTAGTAAACATAATCTGTTATTTCACATAACAAAACTTTGGAAGAAGGTGGCTCCAACTGATACTATCATGGAGCTACACTTTTTCCATTTTCATATCCACCATCCTTTAAGTGTGGGCTTTTCATGTCCCTGCTTGTCATTTCATGTTGCAAAATGGCTGCTAAAGCTCCAGTCCTGACATCCAAATTCAAGACAAGAAAAAGTGGGAAGAAGTGTCACCAGCCATAACTACATATTTTTCTCTATGAGAAGGAAAAACATCTTCAGAACTCCCTCTGGCGGACTTATGTTTAAGTCTCAGTGTGACTAGACGTAGGTCACAAGCCACTTCTAGATACAACAAGGAAAAGGAGGATTTCTCTTTCTCTTTGCAGTCTCCAGAGAAGGCAGACAATGGAGAAGGTGGTTGGCAGTGGGGAATTGACCTAGTCAAGATTCACAGACAGAAGACAAACCAAGAAGAAATTACAGCATCTAAATATATATGTAACAAAGAGTTCTATCCTTACTCTATAAAAAGTTCTTACAAATTGATTAAGAAAGAAAGGAAATTATAATAAACACTCTAAGGATTTTAAGAGTCAATTTATTGGGGGGAAATGAATAGCCATTAAACAGATTAAAGAAATAATCTATCTCATAAGCAAAGTGAGAAAGATCAGCTTGGAAAATATTGAATAGGACTATAATGTTCAGTTTTTCTTGTTTGTGGGTAAGCTGAATGGCAATCAATTTTATTCATGCGTCCTTCCAATCAGCCTTCTCCCTATAGGTAACTACCATTCTGATTTCTAGTATATATTATTTTTGTAATTTAAATATTGCTTGAAACTTAAATATAAGAAAATTCTCACAGGAGAAGTCTGCAGTCAACATAAGTAAATTATAACAAATTTAAGCTGGAATAAATTTGGCATGAAATTAACTGCTATTGTGGAACAGGAGACTTAAAATTTCATTATTTTTTAAAGATTTGCAAGCCCTCATTATTGTTTTTCTTTTCATCCTTTATTTTTATTTTTTTCACATTTTTTATTGTTGTTCAAGTACAGTTGTCTCCATTCCCCCCACCAACACCTCTCCCCACCCCAGCCATCCCCACTTCCCACCTTGATCCTACCTGCCTTTGGTTTTGTCCATGTGTCCTTTTTACATGTTCCTGAAAACACTTGCCCCTTTTCCCTCCATTATCTCCTTCCACCTTCCTTCTGGTAACTGTCAATTTGTTCTTTATTTCAATGTCTCTGGTTATATTTTGCTTGCTTGTTTGTTTTGTTGATCAGGTTCCACTTAAAGGTGAGATCATATGGTATTTGTCTTTCACTGCCTGGCTTATTTTACTTAGCATAGTGCTCTCCAAAGCTCCTCCCCTTTGCTACAGTATGCAAGCTCTCATTAGTATACATCTAATCCTTTTAATGTCTTTTTATGTTCTTCTGATTAAATATGTTTTGCAAACAATACTAAATATGAGTACACCATTTAGAAATAGTATTCCAGAAAGGAGAAATTTAAGGCCAGCCATTTATCTGGACAAGTTTATTTTCTTCTTCTCTTTAGATTGGCTATCTGTGGGGTCTACTAGGAAAGAATCATTAATGCTCTAGGATTCATAATGAATATGGTTAGGAAAAATACCCAAAGCTTCTGCCCCTAGGGACCTTGCAATCCATTTGAAAAACCCAGACCTAAACATATTTAGTGCAGAGCACAAGATGACGCACTTATTGAAGGCCAAACTGTCAGGACCACATGAGGAAGGAAATCAGTCACCCCCACCTTGGCCAATGGTAGCAAGGCTGATAGAGCACATGGCTGCGAAAGCGCTTTGGGAGCTGCCTGCAGCTGACTAGACATGTGTTCATCGTGGCTGTCAAGAGAAAACTGGAAAATCTAAGGAGCCCAGTCCGTCAAATTCCATCTGCTAAGTCTTGAACCTACCACCCAGCAATGACGACCTGGGTGCTGTGAAGGATCCACAATTTTGTGTGGGTGGAAGGGGAACTAGACAAGGAACATCAGGCCACAGTGACAACTCCCTTTCAAAGAAGACCCAAGTGGTCCAGGGTGAGAGAAAAGAAGGGCAGTCTGAGCAAAGGCCCTGTATGAGTCTGCTAGAGCTGCCATAACGAAAGACCACAGACTGGGCGGCTTAAACAACAGAAATTTATTGTCCCTCAATTCCGGAGGTGGCAAGTCTAAAATCAAGGTGTCAGCAAGGTTGGATTTTCCTGCGGCCTCTCTCTGTGGCTTGCAGACAGACACCCGCCCACTGTGTCTTCATGTGGCCTTTCTTCTGTGCATGAGGGGAAATACAGACAGAGATCTCTAGTGTCTCTTCCTTTTTCTATAAGGATTAGACTGCTATAGGATTAGATCCCTAACAGCCTCATCTAACCTTAATTCCTTCCTTAAAGACTCCATCTTCAACTACAGTCACATTGTGGATTCAGGCTTCCACATATTAATTTTGGGAGAAAATAGTTCAGTCCGTAACAGGCTCCAACATGAGAATCCACAACAAAAAGAAATGAGAAGTCTGGTCTGAGGGACCAGGAGGCACGTGTTCCAGCATCATCAGATAGAAGTGCAGCTTTGCGTTCACTGGCTGCCAGGGGACCACTGCATTTACAGGATGTCCCTGCCAAGGGCCACAGCAGGTGGTTGAATGGGCACAGCTGCCTCTAGCTCACTCACTGAAATGTTCCTTATTCACAGTACTAGTTGTACCCTGGCCCATCCCAGGCTGTGGAGCCTGGGACAACTAATGCCATGTCCACCCTGAGGAAAATGTCAAGTCCTTATGGGTTTTAATCCTTTGGAGCATCTTAGCCCAGGTGTCTCCTGTTTATACAGTAGTCCCCCTTTTTCCACAAGTCTCTGTTACCCACAGTCAACTGTCATCTGAAAAAATTAAATGGAAAATTCCAGAAATCATTAAAAAAATTTAAATTGCATGTTGTTCTGAGTAGTGCAATGAAATCTCATGTCTTCCCATTTTTTCCAACCTGGGTCATCAGTTATCCCTTGGTCCAGCACATCCTCTCTGTGTACGATATCCATCCATCAGTCACTTAGGTTATCAGATCAACTGTCGGGGTACTGCAGTGTTTGTGTTCATGTAGCCATTATTTTACTTCATAATGGCCCCCAAGTGCAAGAGTAGTGGTGCTGACAATTTGGATAGTCCCAAGAGTAGCCATAAAGTGCTTTTTTTAAAGTTCTCGACACAGTGAAGAAAGGGGGGAAATCATATGCTAAGGTTGCTAAGATCTATGGTAAGAATGAATAATCTATTCAGGAAGTTGTGAAGAAAATAAAGAATAAAGGCATACATGTTGGTGTTGCTGTCACAACTCAGACTGCAAAGGATGTAGCCATAGTGCTTGATAAGTGCTTAGTTACGATGGAAAAGTCATTAAATTTGTGGGTGGAAGACATGAACAGAAAACATGTTCCCATTGATGGCAACATATCATACCAGAGAACACTGAACCTCTATGAAGACTTCAACAAGTGATCCATGAAATGTGTGACACCAAGCCCTTCACTGCAAGTAAGGGAGGGTTACAGATTCAGGAGTAGGTTTGGGCTTTAAAAATATGAAAATTAATGAAAAGGCTGCATCTGCTGGTGATGAAGCTGCTGTCACATTCCAGGTAGAGTTGAAGATGCTGATTAGAGTTCAGTACTATCTGTAGTTTCACGCATCCAATGGGGGCCTTGGAAGGTACTCCCCCCTCACACATAAGTCCTATACTCCTTAATCAGAATTTCTCATGGTTTGAGGGAGACATCCTGCTATTTTTATGTAGCTTACTAGTAAAACAGTGCCTTAAATTTATTTTCTCCTGGACCTCATTGTTATAGTTTGATTACATCTGGTAATTGACGGCCTTCCTATTTTCCCTCTGGATTCTTCCCAGAGTGAACTCCAATGGTCACCATCTAATTCTCAAGAGCCAGGCACATATTTAGGTTCTTCTAAGAGCCTGCCCAATCTTAAGTTATTACTATAAAACCCCAAAGGAAAACAAAATTTCAGCCTTGAACACACTGTACATGTTGCTATAGTCTCAATTTTGCAACTTGGGACCCTTTAAAGCAACCCGAAGAAAGCAAGCTGGGCAGCTGGTTGGCTTCCTTGTCAGCTCAGAGACCTGCCCTTGTAGATTCTTGCTTCACTCATAGGGCCTGTTCCTGCTCCAGGATGGGGAACATGACTAAACCTACTCACAGAGGTTGAGAGACAAAAGAACTCATTTAGTCCAGCCATCTTTAAACTGGATGCCGTGGATCTGTGGGGGCTCTGTGTGGAGATGAGTTCACAGCCCATACTTCCAAACCAGCCATTTAAAATAAAACAACGAAACACAGTAGTTTAATTCTCCACTCTGTACTGCCCTTCCATGGGTAGAGTTTGGTTATGAGAAAAGAATTATTGGCTAAAATATTTTCAAAATGATGGACCCAACCTAACATCATTTGTTATACAGGGGAGGACACTGAAAAACAAAGAAATAGACTGAGAGTTTGAAGGTGAATTTACATATCTTACTCCCAGCCTAGAGTTTTCTTCTATTTCATGCTGCTTTTCTTTGAAAGGTGTGGGGAACAGGAAGGGAAGAAAATTAAGTAAATGTGTATCTTTCCAAACATCAATACTACTGATTAATAGAACACAACTTCACCCACACTCAGTTGGGGGATGAAAAATGAAGGTCTGAAAAGTCCAAAGGGATTATCTTAAAGAGAGGCTTTTAATACGTGTGTGCACATACAATTGAGTACAGAGGTCCTATGACACATGTTTTAATTGATTCATGAGAACACTTTAAAATTTAGATCAATCATTTGTAAAAAGGAACTTCAAGGATGTTTGCAGTAATTTTTTTCTCTTAAGTACTTTAACCATTTCCCCTAAAATTGTGTTTATATACTCAGTTGTTGTTTTTTTTTTTTAAGAACACTTTTGGAGTCCCAAGATGGTGGCAGAGTAGGTGGAAGCTATACTAACTTCTTCCCAGGACCAAATTGAAATTATAACTAAATTATAGAAAAATAATCCTGAATAACCACTGAACACTAGCTTGAAAGAAGCCTTATAACCAATGACAAATGGAAGAAGCCACATCACCACAACATGACAGGTACAGAGTATAGAGGAGGCTCAAGAGGGCTGGCTGAGCTCCAACAGGTGGCAGCTGAAGTCCTGGAAGGATATTTCAGGGACTGGGAGTGATTCCCCCTGAGAAGAGTGGGGTCTAAACCAGAACTGGGCCCCTAGCCTATAGCACCAGAACTGGGAAAGAAACCCAAATAGCACGTAGCTGTGAAATGCAGTGGGGTTGTAGCCTGCCAGGGAGAGGTAACTAGAGATGCAGAAAGCCTCTTAAAAGGCCAACAAAAAATTCCATTTGCAGCCACTTATCATGGGCTCTGGCATAGAGAGGGCAGAGTGGGCTAGAGATGCATGATGACAGTCTGGTGTTGGTGGCTCTGGGGACAGAACTGAAGAAACAGCCAGCAGGATCCCTGTGTTGTCATTCCCCATACTGCAGGAGCCATCTTCCTCAGGCAGAGCACTCTTCTGTGAATGGGATCTGCCTGAGCAGACACAATAGCCCAGCCCACAGGAATCACTCTTGCTGTACCCTGTGGTTCTTACGCTCTGCTGCTGAGCAGTACAGCTGGAAGACTTTCACTGACTAACCCTATAGAACACCTGAAGACAGAGGCAGATCTCTGGGACCTATGAGAATTTAGCTGACCCTCCACAGGCCCAGTTATGGTAAAATCCAGCCCTGGTGCACAGTCTAGTTCTTTCGGCACACACTAAGGCCAAGCAGAGGGAGCCACAAGCTGTGGATCACTGATAGCTTCAAACAGGTTGCACAGAGACAGTCACAGGTCATGCTTGATACAGGTTCAAACCAAAGTCTTTGCAGAACCAAAGTCTTCTAACTAACACCTTGAAACAAATACAAAGAAGTAGCTAAAATGGGAAGAAAAAGAAACAGACCCCAAATAAAAGAACAAAAGCCTTCTCCAGAAGAAGGACTAGATGAAATGTAGGCGAGAAATTTATCAGATAGAGAGTTTAGAGTAGTGATTATAAGGATACTCAACAGCATTTTAAAAAGACATAGAAACCACAAAAAGGACCGATCAGAAATAAAGAATGTAATATGTGAAATAAACAATATACTAGAAGGAATAAACTATAGATTAGATGAAGCAGATGATTGAATCAATGATTTGGAAGACAAGATAGAAAAAAAACACCCAAGCAGAGCAACAAGAAGAAAAAAGAATTTTAAAAAATGAGGAGAGTTTAAGAAACATTTGAGACAACATGAAGCATAATAACATCTGCATCACAGGAATACCAGAAGGAGAAGATAGTGAGCAAGGGATTGATAAACTATTGGAAGAAATAATGATGTAAAGACTTCCCTAATATGATGAAGAAAAAGACATACACGTCCAGGAAGTTCAGATAGTTCCAAACAGGTTGGAAACAAAAAAGACTACATCAAGACATATCATAACTAAAATGGCAAGACTTAAAGAAAAGGAGGGTGTTGGGAACCTCTCTGCCTGGTTTCAGGAGTTGTAACCGCCCCCCGTGGCTAAGGCTGAGTGAGTGACCTCCGGACTGTGAGCCACTGAGGAAACAAAGCTTATCTCCCTAGCAAGAGCACTGCCTCTGCCATCTCTAGCTCCCAACGCTTGGTTGGTTAGTCAGAGTCTATGGATAAGACCTCTCAGAGGAGAGGCAACCCATGCCAGACACAATCACTTGTGGGTGGCTATCAAGAAAGGACTCAGTGGGGGCTGCAGCAAAGTGAGGGTGAAGGACCCTCACACCCCCCTGCCCCCTGGTTATTTTGACACAGTCTGAGTCCCCTTTCCATCTGGGAGAAGCTCTGAGAGAAGTGCATCCTGGCTTTATGTTCATCCGTGGTGGATGGGGGGCCCAGTGGGTGGAGCCCCCCTCCACAGGAGGGAATCATAAAAGCCACAAGAGAATAGCAGGTAGTTACCTACAGGAAAGCTCAAATGAGACTCTTATCAGATTTCTCAACAGACACATTTCAGTCCAGGAGTGAATAGTTTGAAATATTAAAGGTGATAAAAAGCAAGGACCTACAACCAAACCTACTTTACCCAACAAAGCTATTATTTGAAATTGAAGGAGAAATAAGGAGCTTCCAGACAAGAAAAAGCTAAAAGAGTTTGTTAACAGCAAACCAGTACTACAACAAATGTTAAAGGGCTTGCTTGATGATAATAACAATAATGGAGAAGGCAGAAGAAGAAAGAAGAAGAAGAAGAAGAAGAAGAAGAAGAAGAAGAAGAAGAAGAAGAAGAAGAAGAAGAAGAAGAAGAAGAAGAAGAAGAAGAAGAAGAAGAAGAAGAAGGAGAAAAATGTCTAACAATAAAATGGCATCAAATACATAGCTATCAGTAATCACCTTAAATGTAAATGGCTTAAATGCTCCAACTAAAAGACATAGGGTAGCTGAATGGATGATGAAATGAGACCCATTTATATGCTGCCTCCAAGAGACCCATCTCAGATCAAAAGATACACACAGACTAAAAGAAGAGGGACAAAAAAGATATTTCACACAAGTGAAGGGAAAAAGCTGGCACAGCAATAATTATATGTGACAAAATAGAATTTAAAACCAAGGCTAGAGTAAGAGACAAAGAAGAACACTACATAGTGATAAAGGGAACAATCCAACAAGAGGATATAACCCTAGTAAACATTTATGCACCCAGCACAGGAGCACCTATATATGTGGAGCAAATCTCAATGGACTTAAGGGCAGAGTTAGACAGAAAAACAGTCATAGTTGGGGATTTTAATATTCCTTTGACTTTCATGGATAGATCTTCCAGACAGAAAATCAACAAGGAGATAGCAGCACTAAGTAACACACTAGATCAAATGGATTTAATTGATACCTTGAGAGCATTTCACCCCAAAGCAGCAGAATATATATATTTTTCAAGTGCACGTGTAATGTTTTCTAGGATAGACCACATGTTAGGACCCAAAAGAAGTCTCAATAAGTTTAAGATTTAAATCATATCAAGCATCTTCTCTGACCACAGTATTATGAAACCAGAAATCAATCACAAGAACACTGAAAAACATACAAAGACATGGAAGCTAAATAACATGTGATTAAACAATGATTGGGTCAATAACGAGATCAAGGAAGAAATTAAGAAACCTTAAAACAAATGAAAATGAGGACACAACAACCCAAAATCTGTGGGACACAGCGAAAACAATCCTGAGATAAATTCATAACATTACAAGCTTATCTGAAAAAAACAATTAAAGCTCAAATAAACAATCTAAATTTACAATTAAAAGAACTTGAAAAATATAAACAAACAAAGCCGAAAGTGAGTAGGACGTAAGAAATAATAAAGAGCAGAAATAAGCAAAATAAAGTTTAACAAAAGTTACAAAAGATCAGTGAATCCAAGAGTTGGTTCTTTGAAAAGATAAACAAAATCAATGAACCATTAAACAGACTCATCAAAAAAAGAGACAGAGAGAGGACGCAAATAAATAAAACCAGGAATGAAAGAGGAGAAATAACAACTGACCTCAAAGAAATACAAAGGATTGTAAAACAATATTATGAGCAGCTATATGCCAACAGATGGGACAACCTGGAGGAAATGTATAAATTTCCCAGGAACAACAATCTTCCAAAAGTAAGTCAGGAAGAATCAGAGAATCTGAATAGACAAATTACACCTAGTGAAATTGAAGCTGTAATAAAAAATGCTCTGACAAGATGGCCTCATGGGTGAATTTTACAAAACATTCTGAAAAAAACTAATACTTTTCCTTTGAAAACTATTTTAAAAAATTCAAGAGGCAGGAAGCCTCCAAAGGTCATTTTACAAGATCAGCATTATCCTAATTCCAAAACCAGATAAAGAAACTACCAAAAAAGAAAACTGTAGGCCAATATCCCTGATAAACAACATGCTAAAATCCTCAACAAAATACTAGCAAACCGAATACAGCAATGCATCAAAAAGATCATATACCATGATCAAGTGGGATTTCTTATGGGAATGCAAAGCTGGTACAACATTTGCAAATCAATAAATGTTATTCACCACATAAACAAAATGAAGAATGAAACCACATGATCATATAAATAGATGCAGCAAAAGAATCTGATAAAGTCTAGCACCCATTTACGATAAAGACTCTCAGCAAAGTAAGAATAAAGGGAAGTTGTCTAACATAATAAAGACCATATATGACAAACACACTGTCTGAATCATATACAGTGGGCAAAATCTATAAGCATTCTCCTTAAGGTTGGGAACAAGACAGGGATGTCTGCTTTCACCTCTCTTATTCAGCATAATACTGGAAGTCCTAGCCACGGCAATCAGACAAAAGAGAGAAATAAAAGGCATCCAAATTGGAAAGAAAGAAGTAAAACTGTCATTATTTGCAGATAACATGATACTGAACCTAGAGAACCCCAAAGATTCCACTAAAAAACTACTAGAACTGATCAATAAATTCAGCAAAGTAACAGAATACAAAATCAATATCCAGAAATTCATTGTAATTTTATGTGCCAATAACAAACTAACAGAAAGTGAAATTAAGAAAACAACCACAATAACAAAGGGCCCCACATAGCAACAGTGATCCTGAGGGAAAAAAGAAAGTTGGAAGAATCATGCTACCTACTACCAAACTACACTATAAGTCCATAGAAATCAAAACAGCATGGTACTGGAATAAAAACAGACACACAGACCAGTGGAGCAGAATAGAGAGCCCAGAAATAAACCCACACTTTTATTGTCAAGTAATATTTGACAGAGGAAGAAAGCACCTAAAATGGGCTAAAGATAATTTATTCAATAAGTGGTGTTGGAAAAATTGGACAGACCCATGCAGAAAAATGAATCTAGACCACCTTCTTGCACCACACACAACAATAAATTCAAAATGGATTAAAGACTTAAATGTTAGACCTAAAACTGTAAAAAAATCTTAGAAGAAAACACAGGCAACTAAATCTGACATTGCTCATAGCAATATTTTATTGGATATATCTCCCAAGGCAAGGAAGGCAAAGGAAAAAAATAAACAAATGGAACTGCATTGAAACAAATAGTTTTTCACAACAATGGCAAACATCAACACAATAAAAAGACAACCCACAGAATAGGAGAAAATATTCACAGATACATCTGATAGTGGGTTAATATCCAAAATTTATAAAAAACGTACAAACTCAGCACCAAAAAAACCCAAACAACCCGGTTAAAAAACAAGGATATGACTTGAATAGACAATTCTCAAAAAAAGACAGAGAGATGGCAAATAGATGTATGAAAAGATGCTTAACATCATGAATCATCAGATAAATGCAAATAAAAACCACAATGAGATATCATCTCACACATTCAGAATGGCTACCATCAATAAATCAACAAACAACAGATACAGGCGAGGATGTCAAGAAAGGGGAACCCTTTTGCACTGTTGAAGGAACTGCAGATTGGTGCAGCCAACTGTGGAAAGCAATATGGAAATACCTCAAAAAATAAATAATAGATCTGCCTTTTGACCCAGTGATCCTACTTCTGGGAATATATCCAGAGGAAGCAAAAACATTAGCTCAAAAGAACATAAGCACCCCTATGTTCATTGCAGTGTTATTTACAATCACCAAGATATGGGAGCAGCCAAGGTGT
>PVKM010042685.1:0-12739 GCA_004027735.1 Carollia perspicillata
CATGGTCTAAAGCAGAGTTTATCAACTTTAGCATTGTTGAAATTTTGGACTGGACAAGTCTTTGCTATTGGGCAGGAGGGCTGTGTGACATAGGTTTTTAGCAATATCCTTGACCTCTATCTGCTAGATGATATTAATAATAAAGCCCTTCAATTTTGATGCTGCAAAATATCTCAAGACATTGTCAAATGTCTCCTGGAAAGTATAATTATACTCTACTGAGAACCACATTACATTTGAAAAGGCATATTACAAATCAATTGTTTTAAGATACAATGAGGAGGTATAACTTGGATAAGGTAATCAAGGAATATCCTCTGAGGAAAGGCCTTTGAAACTGAGAACTGGCACAAGAATAGAAAATGAGGCTGAAAAGTGTTAAGAGAAAGATTATTCCAGAAAGATGGAATAGGCAATTAATTCTCTAAAGTGGCAAAGTACATGGTGTAACTGAATATGGGTACAAGAGGGATGGGAGGAGGGACTGTAGTAATATTGTATCTTCCCATGAACAATGAAGAATCTGGACTTTTTAAAGCGATATCATGGTAGTTGGATCCATCTTTCAAATCTAGATGAATATATATATATTTATTTAATTAATTAACTAATGATAAAAATAAAAAAAGGTTCTAAAGAGAGCAAGGAAGTACAGGATGAACAGTTGTAGTACTGTGTAGTAAACTGTTTGCAGAAGTGGTCACAAGTATCTCATTATCTGAATCTGCTCTGTATATCCACATTTAATTTTTTTTAATTCAACAAGTATTTACTCAAAATGTACTATGTAGTATATTGTTCCATATTCTGTAGGGATATATTGAAAAAAATTAAAACAGTTTACATACAATATCATTCCACACCACTGTCACATATATAGCAGAGTGGCCAGAAAAACCATGCACTGTACAGTGTATACCCCTGCTGCCTCAAGCACCCACTTGGCCCCATAACCTGTTAGATTGACATTATTCACTATATTCTCCATGCTGCAATTTTTTATCTGTTAATCAATGATCAATAGTACATTCTAAACTGAATCACTGACACAAAAGTAAGTGCAAAAGTGGAGGGGAATGGATAAAAAAGTCCCCTGATATATTTATAGAACTGAGTACCACTCTCCAATAAAAAACAATAATCCTGCCCTGGCTGGTGTAGCTCAGTGGACTGAGCATGGGCTGTGAACCAAAGGGTCTCTAGTTCAATTCCCAGTCAGGGCACGTGCCTGGGTTTCAGGCCAGGTCCCCAGTGGGAGCTGTGTGAGAGGCAACCACACATTGATGTTTCTCTCCCTCTCTTTCTCCCTTTCTTCCCCTCTCTCTAAAAATAAATAAATAAAATCTTAAGAAAAAAAAAACAATAATCTAGTGATATGTGGATTAACATGGATGAGTCTTAAACACTTCTTACTGTGTGAAAAAAATTACATATTCATACTATGTGATGACATTTACATAAAATTGTAGAACAGGCAAAACTAATCCATGGTAAGAGAAATTGGAAGAGAAGTTGCCTGTGGAATGGGTGATTGACTAGCAAGTGTCATAAAGAAAGTTATTTCAATGGAAATAAAAATCTAACTCATTTTTAAAAGTTTGAAAAAGTAAAAGATGACTAAGAAAGGTATCCACTTGGCAAAGCCATTCTAATTATAACAGGGATGTCAATAACCTGGGATTCAGGTGGAACTCATTTTTTGATTCACAGATACACAGATAATAACCATTTATATATTTCAGAAATTATTTCACCTTTACTTATAATTTGACTTATTTTGCATTTTGTCACTAGCATGGATACCAGAAAGGAAAGAAAGTTAATATATCTAGAGAATTCATGATATACCAAATATTGTGTTATGTGCTACATATGTTACTTAATTTTAGACTTAAGGGAATTACATAATTTGTCTAAGGTTACGTAGAGTATGCCTTATAACTATACACTCCATATATGTTTAACCTCAAATTTTAGTTCCTCCCAACATTAATATGACTAGCTTTTTATCCACAAAAGACTCAAAGAAACTACCATAATCACAATTGTCATTGTAAAGGGGCTTATCCTTTAAGTGTGGCTTAAAGGATATGATGGGAATCTTGGTAAACCTTAAATGCTTGACTAGGTTGAGCCAGCCCTTGAAGCATGTATATTAAAGAAAACTGAACTTACCACACTGGTGAGAGTTTTTGGGGTATTTTTCCATAACAGGTCAACATGAAAAGCCTCTGTATTGTTCGTATATGAGCCCAAACAGGTTATTTGCAGCTTCCCTTTATTATACCCATGCAGCTTGGTCATTATAGATTACCATCTATGTTTGGGATCTTTGTCTCAGTAGTATGTATGTGAAAGTCCGCACATACTAAACCTAGGAAAATCATTGCAGGAAGCCATCAGCTCAATAGCTGCTAACAGTCAGCAAAGCATAATCTTCTCCCTTTTTGACAAGCACCAAATTTAGCATTTGACCTAAAAAAATGTTTGGCCCTATTCTACCATGAATTATACTCTCAGCAACTTTTATAAATTGAAGTGATACTAAAAATAGAGTGTTATGTTTTAGTGTGTCTTTAGTCATTAGTAAATGTGATTTAATTTAAAAATAAAAGCTTTTCTCAAGCAACGACATGAGACTTTGCAAGTATTTGCAGAAATCGTGCATTTTGACATGTAAACATAAAAGAGTTGAAATGACAGTTTTGCAATCAGCCATTTTGAACAACAACAAAAAATCCCTCATGTATCATGCCTATTATCTTAAAATGGCCTTATATTCAAAAATTTTTTGTATTCTTTATAAAGTATTCTCTGCTGGTTAAATGTGCAGGCTCTGTTACATACGTGCTACCAGCTCTTAGTAAACAAGTAAAGACCAGATAAGATGCCCTGCAAGGTGATCACCCAAGTGGAAACAATAATATGAACTGCAGCATAAAAATTCTTTCTGAAATCTAATTGACAACCACACACACTTTTTAAGAATTAAAAATCATAATGACTTTCTGAAAATCTCAAGGCTTATGTTTTCACTTTGGCTATTGATTTAGCATGCTATGGTTCTCTTTCTTTGTTTTCCAAATGAGTGGCTTTTTTACACAACTCTTAGTTTATTCAGTGTCTCAAGTCACAGTGATAATAAAGTACATGATGGGATGTGGGAGTTTCCCATAATGCTGTTCATCACTGAGCTTGAAGTGGCCCCTGTCATCAAAGTTGAAAGGCTCAGCTTCCTGAAGTAATTTATTACTGACTTTAGGCTGACAAGTCAGAGAAGGTAATATAGCAAGCAAAAATACGTGCCTCGCTTTTCCAAAAGCAATTTATGCTCAACTGCAAAACAGAATTTAAGATGGAAAATCCCATTACGTCTTCTTTTGCTGCTTAAGTCAGAGCAGCATTGCTTTTTTGCCCAAAATTTATGCATTTAGCATAGTTATTAAAATATAGAAAAAATAATGTCTGCTAGGTGAAAACAAAAAAAAGTTGGAGGTAAAAGGAAATAACCAGATATTGATTGCTAAGAAAATATGCCTCTTGGTTATCAATGGCTATCTCAATGCATATTATTTCTTAACATACATGGATTTTTTCACAAATATTTAAAGGTTCTATCTTATGAAATGCTTTAACTAAGCAGATGGTTCAGTGACACCCTAACTCCATTTTTTTTCCTGCTGTACTATAACTGTCCTTATTGTGCTTCTAATATTATATACTACATGACAATAACATTTCAGCCTCTCTCATGTACACATGGACAACATATTTTAAGTACACTTTGGTAGAATATAAATGCTATTTTATTTTATTTTATATTTAATATTTGGAATGTTGTTTAGGAACTGGCTGGTATGTTATTTTAATTTTCTGCACCACATGTTAAAGAAATGTTACATTTCTATTTGAATAAATCAGAATGTTCCACAATAAATTTTAATACTTTCTAACCAACACAGACAGCTAAACTTTTTTTATATTTTTATCATTGCTCAAGTAAAGTTGTCAACATTTTCCCCCCAACACCGCCCCCCCCGCCCCACCCATCCCCACCTCCTACCCATGATCTATCCCTTTTGGCTCTGTCCATACATCCTTTATATATTTTCCTTGATGGTCCTTCCCCTATTATCCTTCTCCCTCCACCTCTCTGGTTACTGTCAGTTTGTTCTTTATATAAATGTCTCTGGTTCTATTTTGCTCGCTTGTTTGTTTTGTTGATTAGGTTCCACTTATAGGTGAGATCATATGGTATTTGTCTTTCACCACATGGCTTATTTCACTTAGCATAATGATCTCCAGTTCCATCCATGCTGTCGCAAAAAGTAGGAGCTCCTTCTTTCTTCCTGCTGCATGGTATTCCATTGTGTAAATATATCATATATTTTTTAATCATTCATTTACTGATAGGCAGTTAGGTTGCTTCCAGCACTTGGCTACTGTATATTGCACTGCTATGAACATTCGGGTGAATAGTTTATTTTGAATTGGTGTTTCAGGACTCAAGGTATAATCCCAGCAGTGGAACTGCTATGTCAAAAGGCAGATTAATTTTTAGTTTTCTGAGGAAATTCCATACTGTTTTCCACAGTGGCTGCACCAGTCTACATTCCTACCAACAGTATACTAGGGTTCCCTTTTCTCCACATCCTCTCCAACACTTGTTTGTTGATTTGTATATGATGGCCTCTCTGACCTGTGTGAAGTGGTATGTCATTGTGGTTTTAATTTTCATCTCTGATGGCGAGTGATGCTAAGCATCTTTTCATATGTCTCTGTACCCTCTGTATGTCCTCCTTGGTGAATTGTCTGTTCAGGTTCTTTGACCATTTTTTAATTCTGTTGTATGTCTTCCTGGAGTTGAGTCATGTGAGTTCTTTATATATTTTGGAGATCAAACCCTTGTCTGAGGCTTAATTGGTAAATATATTTTCCCATATGGTTGGTTCCCTTTTCATTTTGCTGATGTTTTCTTTAGCTGTGCAGGGGCTTTTTAATTTGGTGAGGTCCTATTTGTTTATTCTTTCCTTTGTGTCCCTTGCTCTAGGGGATATATCAGTTAAAATATTGTTGCATGGAATACCTGAGATTTTTCCTGCCTCTACTCTCCTCTAGAACTTTTATGGTATTGAGACTTATATTTAAGTCTTTTATCTACCTTGAATTTATTTTTGTATACGGTGTAATTTGGTGGTCGAGTTTAAATTTTTGGACGTAGCTGTCCAGATCCCCAAACACCATTTGTTGAAGAGGCTATTTTTAGTCCATTTTATGTTTCTGCTGCCCCTTTTGTCAAGTATTAATTGACCATAGAGGCAGGGGTTTATTTCTGGGCTCTCTGTTCTGTTCCATTGGTCTATGTGCCTGTTCTTAGGCCAGTACCAGACTATTTTGATTACAGTGGCCTTGTAGTATTGTTTGATGTGAGGTATCATGATCCCTCATACTTTGTTCTACAGATAGCTCAACCTTGATGGCTGTAGAAATGACATCTATGGCTCCACATCATACTGGATACTTCCCACATTGGTACTGAAAAAGGTAAGAGAGATATGAATTTGTGAGGTCAGGACCTAAATTATTATTTTTTTATTCTATAACTGTCAGAAGAATGATTTTGGCATGACTTGCATGTATTTGCTTTATGGAGCTCTGGATGGTTCGTATATTTACCATAAAAACTGAAATTTTACAAAGGCACTGGGTATATATGAATAAATCTTATGCACTTTGGTCAAAATGAACAGTGAAATACCTGATCATTTACTATAATTGGAATTCTCAACTTTGATAGCACAGGTTCTCAATTGGCCATCTTGACTATATTATAGTATTGTCACCAAGTCATTTTATGCCATTTAACTGTAAATATTGCAAGTTGTTAGATTTTTTAAAAAAAAATCTAAATATATGCAATGACTCTGAAACAGTTTTTCAGGCTTAGGAAAATATTTTCAACTGGTTTCATCAATAATCAATATGATCCTCAGAACAAATGTTAGAAACACTTGCTAATTTTGAATTATTAACAAAGAACACTTGAAAATAAGTCACAATAAATTATATTTTTCAATTATATACAATATTGAAATCATTTGCCACTCTAATTTTTAGAATATATTCTGCCCTGGCTGGTGTGGCTCAGTGGATTGAGCACCGGACTGCAAAGCAGAGGGTCGCTGGTTCAAGTCTCAGTCAGGGCACATGCCTGGGTTGCAGGCCAGGTTCCCTGGTGTGGGGAGCACAAGAGGCAACCACACATTGATGTTTCTCTCCCTGTCTTTCTCCCTCCCTACCCATCTCTCTAAAAATAAATAAATAAAATCTAATATATATATTCCAATCATAATACTATCATTTGAAGCATCCCTTCTTCTCAGCTGTCTTCATTTTCTTTAGGCTTCCAAAATGTCCTTCTTACCTCCTTTCCATCTATTTAAATTCTATTTTTCAAGGCTTGCATTTTATTTGATGATGCCAATGTAATGTTAGATGATCAGTAAAGCACAGAGATCTCTATTCTGTCATAAATTTCTGTAACACTTTATATACCAAGTGGTTATTTTTAATTACTTAGAGATAAATTGAATTGTTTTGCATATGTATGTATGTATGCCTGTATGTATGTATATATGTACATATTTAATTACTGAGTACATTTTTATTATTTGACTTATAGTTCTGAGTTTTAACAAAGGTACAGATTCCTGTAACCACCACCACCACCAGCACCAGCACAATAAAGATACATAAAAATCTAATCACTGCTAAAAGTCTTCTGTGTTGCACACTTGTCATCAAATATTCCTCTCACCCTTAGTTTCTGATAGTCAATGATCTGTTGTTAATTTCTAAATTTTCCTTTGTTTAGAATGTCATATACATGGAATTATACAGCACATAATATTTTGAGACTATCTTCTTTCACTTGTCATAATGCCTTTAAGATTCATCAAAGTTGTTGCAGGAATCAATGATTTGTTCCATTTTCTTTTATGAGTAGGTATTCCATTACATGAGTTTGCCATGGTTTATTAACTACTAAGGCCTTCAAGGACTTCTGTAATTTCTCCATGTTTTGGAAATTATAAATAGAGTTTCTGTAAACATTTGTGTACAGGTTTATGTGTAAACATATTTTCATTTTCCTGGAAAAAATATCTAGGTGAGAGTGCTGGACAGGGCTATGATGAGACATATTGGAGCCAGACAAATAAGGGAAAATCAGGAACACTGATTCTTTCTCTAATTCAATTTTGTATATTTTTTCTTCATGCATATTTTCATTAATTTTGCTATTTTACAATATTACACTAAAATAACCTTAATCTTGATTACTGAGTTTATTTTTTTATACTTATGGGAGGATATGTTTATTGATTCCAGAGAAAGAAAGGAGAGAGATTGAGAGAGAAAGAGGAAGAGAGAGAGAGAGAGAGAGAAGAGAGAAACATTGATCAGTTACCTTCTGTATGTGCCCAGAACAGATATCAAAGCCACAACCTAGTTATTTGCCCTGACTGGAATTGAACCCTCAACCTTTCGGAGTATGTGACAATGGTCCAACCAACTGAACCACCTGGCCAGGGCTGATTACTGAGTTTTCTGACATGACCTTATATTTTGTTCTTTAAGTGAATGCCTCACTTCCTTCACTGTAATTTTGATGTTATTTCCGGTAAAGTTACATTTAATTTTATGAAAAACTGTTATTCAGAATGCCTGTGCTACTTTGCATTCTCATCATTAATATGTGAGAATTCCAGCTTTTCCACATCATTCCCAGTACTTGATACTGTCAGTTATATAGATGATAATGTTGATGATTACAATTATGATTTTAGGCAGTTTATGTTATAGACCTAATAATATCTTTTATTTTTTCTTGAGTCAATTTCAGTAGTTTGAGTCTTTCTAGAAGTTCGTTTATCTCAGTTAGGTTATATAATTTGTTGTTATACAATTATTTATAGTAAAATCCTTTTTATTTATTCAAGGTCGATCATATTGCTCACTCTTTTAACTCCAGATTTTAGTAAGTAGAATCTTCCTTATTTTTCCCTTTGTTCAGTGTAGCTAAATGCTCATTAATAACTTGATTTATTGCTCAAAGAACCTATTTTTGTTTTCATTGATATTTTTCTATTGCCTTTCCACCTTTCATTTTATTCATTTTCAGTCTAATATTTAATTATTTCCTTATGTTAGTTTTAGGGTTAACTTGTTCTTCTTTCCCTAGGTCCTTAAGGTGGAAAATTAGATTATTGATTTGAGATATTTCTATTTTTTTAAAGATTTTATTTATTTATCTTTAGAGGGGAAGGGAAAGAAAGAAGGAGAGAAATATAAATGCATGGTTGCCTCTCGTGCGTCCCCTGCTGGGAAATGGCCTGCAACCCAGGCATGTGCCCTGACTGGGAATCGAACCATGATCCATTGGTTCTCAGGCCTGAGCTCAATCCACTGAGCTACACCAGCCAGGAGATATTTCTATTTTTAACATAGATAATTTTTAAAATGTTAAATTTCTATCTAAGCACTGCTTTTGTAGCCTACTTTAAATTTAGCAAGTTCTGTTTTCATTTTCATTTATCTCAAAGTATTTTTTAATTCATTTCTTATTCTTAAACTTCACAGTTATTTAAGATTGTGTGGTAAATTTCACATATTTGTCTATCATACATTTTCTTTTGTTATTTATTTTTAATTACATTCCATTGTTGTTGAAGCGCATACTTTGTGTGATTTGTATTCTTTTATATTTATCATGGTTTGTGTTATAGCCTAGCATGTCATCTATTCCATAGAATGTTTCATATGCAGTTGAAATGAATATGTATTCTGCTGCTGTTGAATGGAGCAATCTACAGATGTTGGTTGAGTCAAGTTGACTTACTGTATAGTTCTATTTCCTTTCTGGCCTTCTAATTGTTCTATCCACTATTTAAAGTAGGGCATATAGTATCATTTTGACAATGTTCTTCATTCATTTGTTTGATAAAGAATTACTGTGGCAATTTCTTGTTCCAGTCTTCTATGCCCATAAGACCACCTTTACAATTACAGCAAATATCTCCTGTTGTCATATTTTCATGTTTATTTCTCTCACTGAAAGGATTCTCAGCTCTTAGAGCATAAGACCCAATACCTAGCAGAGGAAATGATACATGTTAGAATTTGGGATTGGGAGGGAGAAGATGGGGGCTTGGTAAGAGGGAGCAGATTCCACTTCCTCCTGCACACGGGAGAGAAACCAGGCCGATCTACAGAGGAACAGAGCAGACAGCCAACAGTACCACAACATATATGAAGATAGGAGATCAAAGATTGTAGCAGATATTGAAAAACCAGATGGTAAAGAAGACTACTTTGGAACAATGGAGGCCTAGAGGTCAGCGCGGGGAACCCGGAGGCTGCAGCCCCAGCCCGCAGCCCGTTGGTCCCACCGTGGTGAGCTGGGTCAGAGCTCCCTCCCCGGCTGGACAGGGTTCGAGCAGCGCTGCGGGGAGCCTGGATGCTTGAAATTTGGGAGAACAATTTCAAGGACTGAGCTGCAAACACAGGGGGGCTGTGGGCACCCACACAGAGACCTAGGGAGAGTGTGTGCCCAAGTGGTGTGACCAGAGGTGGCCCTGCCAGGTGTGCCTGCCTGCAGCCTAGAGGGAGAGAGAGCTTTGTAGGGCACCCGGAGACCACGTGGGAGAGAGAGGGAGTGCGACATGGGTGACTCAGAGGGTGTGCTGCGGGTGATTCGGAGCCTGCACCTGGTAACCCAGAGCAGGCGCTGTTGTGGGGAGAGATGGTTTGAGAGGGCATTGATAAATGCAGAGCTGTCCCGAGTGTGCACGGCAAGAAAACCTGAGAGGGCACAATAAACCTGGGTGGCCAGAGAACACAGAGGCTCAGATAAACCCAGAACCTGCAGTATGTGCTGCTGGAGACCAGAGAACGGTGCCCATAGACACAGTGAGGTCGAGTGCAGAGAGTCCTTGAGAGGGTTCCACGAACCCAGGTGACCAGAGAACACAGACGGCTCAGATAAACCCAGCTGCCTGAGACCAGAAGACTGCTCTGAAAAACTCAGAGAGGGTATGCCCATGGACAGAGACCTGGAGACCTGGGGTCCCAGAGAGCACATCTGTGAACCCGCCCCTCAGTCTTCTGCAGTCAGCAAGAACAGAAAAACCGGTTTGACCATTTTGAAACCTGCAAGAGGGGTTCTTTTTTCTTTTTTTATTTCTATTTTTATTTTTATTCTTTTTTTCTGTTTTTGCTTATTTTTCTTTTTCCTTTGTTTTTCCTGGTGTGTAAGTGTGTGTGTTTGTTTGTTTGATGTTTCCAAAGAAATTTTTTATATTTTAATTTTTATTTTTTATGTCTTAATGTTTTTTACCTCTCTTTCTTTCTTTCTTTCTTTCTTATTTTATTCATTCTTGCTTTCCTTCCAATTTTATCTCTTCTACCTTCCTTAGTCTGCTTAAAAAAAAAATACACATGAATGAGACAAAGAAAACCAGAACTGTGAAAAGACCAGAGTTGGTCCCAATGAGGGGGCATCCTAACAGTTGAGACAGACAAATTTCACTTTGCTATTACAAGGAACCTGCAAGATACTGCATATCTGCATCATCATTTCTACCTTATTCTTACATCTTGTATTTGAATAATATTTTGGTATTCCCTTTCCTTCTGTTTAGTCTTCTTTGTTTGGCTGGGCATATTGTATCGATTGACAGCTTTCCCCTGTTCTCTCATTCATAGTGTATTGTTAATTTACTGTCCTTCGTTTCACCTGTGTTCCATTAGCACACTACTGAAGGTCCAACACTCCTTATTCTTGGTATCTAGATTCCATAGATTCTGTCATATGATTGTTGCTCTAATATTATTGTAAATAATAGCTGTTCCATACTATTGTAAATACTACACAACACCCCTCCCAGATCCTACCCCACTTCACGGTTTCCTGAATTCTATTACTGTAGTGGTTAACTCTATTCTCTCACACACTACACCTATTTACTCTCCTTTATTCTCACCTTACTTCAGAATCTGACATCTCACAACCTCACTGCTTTCTAGGTCTAACTCACAACCCTTCCCTCCCCAACAAGTGACTTACCTTCAGTCCACTGTTTCTAAAAAGTGACTTGTTGGGTAGTATATCACGGTTAACACTCAAAGGATTTCCTATCTCTTCTTTACTGGCTGCTACTGTAAATAACAGAAAACTCCCTTGCTGTCTTAAACCATTTTGCTTTACCCCTCCAACGGATCACAAAGAAGAATAGGAGGAAGCAGTGAACACTAGGATACCCAAGAAGACTGCACCACTGAATCTCACATATACTCTATTATAGAAGCTCACACCATAAACCCAGGAAGCCAGAACAGATCAATTTGAGAAGCTAAGTTTGAAAAAAGAGTCTCACAAACAATGAGAAGATGAAGAAACAATCCCCAAGTGAAAGGGAAGGAGGACATACCAGAAAGAATGCTAAATGAAATAGAGGCAACTAAACTATCAGATGAAGCGTTCAAAGCAATGCTCACCAGAAAGATCCATGAGCTCACAACCAACTGCCAGTAACTACAAGGAAGCTACAATGAACTCACTGCAAACTATATCAATATGAAAAAGGAGATAGAAAATATCAACAAGGGCCAAGGGGAAATGAAGAATACAATTTCTGAAGTGAAGAACACAGTGGAAGGAATCAAAAGCAGGATAGATGAAGCAGAAGATCGGATCAGCAAGCTGGAGGACAAAAAAGAAAAAAACACCCAGAAAGAGCAGGAAAAGGAAAAGTGGCTCAGAAAGAATGAAGAGGGATTAAAAGAAATACAAGACAATATGAAACGTAATAATATCTGAATAATAGGGATACCAGAAGGGGAAGGAGAAGAAAAAGGGATGGAAAACCTATTTGAAAAAGTAATGATGGAAAACTTCCCTAATCTGATGAGAGAAAAAGTCACACAAATCCAAGAAACACAGAGAGTCCCAATCAAGAGGAAACCAAAGAAGCCCACTGCAAGACACATTATAATAAAAGTGGCAAAATTCCAAGACAAAGAGAGAATCTTAAAGGCAGCAAGGGAGAAGAAGGAAATAACATACAAGGGAGCCCCAATAAGGTTAGCAACTGACTTCTCAATGGAAATGTTTCAAGCCAGAAGAACATGACAAGAAATATTCCAAGTAATGAGAACTAAAGGACACAACCAAGGATACTTTACCCAGAAAGACTTTCAATCAAGATAGAAGGCCAAATAAGGAGCTTTCCAGACAAAAGAAGTCTAAAAGAATACACCTCCACCAAACCAACTCTGCAAGACATGCTAAAGGGACTGCTCTAAGGAAAGAAAGAAGAAAAGAGACAGAGAGACAGGAACACAGTTACAAAGATGACAATGAATAAGAACCTGTCAATAATGACCATAAACATAAATGGATTAAACACTCCAATTAAAAGACATAGAATAGCTGAATGGATAAGAAAACATGACCCACACATATGCTGCCTACAAGAGTCCCACCTTAGGACAAAAGACCTACACAGATTGAAAGTAAAGGGCTGGAAACTGATATTCCAAGTAAATGGACAGGAAATAAAAAGGCTGGGGTAGCAATACTCATATCAGACAAAATAGACTTCAAAAAAAGGGCCATGAAGAGAGACCCAGAAGGTCACTTCATAATACTCAAGGGAAAATTCCACCGAGAAGACATAAA
>PVKM010042686.1:0-12737 GCA_004027735.1 Carollia perspicillata
AAAAACAATGCTTTGGTACATTTGAAATTGGTTAGTTTACTCCTCTCTCTACCAAAAGATTGAAAGATTTTTCTCTGATCTCCACTATGAGAACCTGGTAAAAGTTCTGGATGTATGACTTACAGAGTAGGAGAGCCTCCCTCTAAATGGGTTCTACTAGAGTTTTTAACTCAGACTTGACCATTCCGAGTCTCCAGCAATTCATTGATTATGACCCAGGGTTTCCTACACAGACACTGGTTCCTGTGATGGTTTCTGCTGGTGACCTTTGCTCTATTCCACTGTGATTCTTTGTGTCTGCCTCTTTCTCTAATTTTATGAGTAGCACTTTTGCCCTGTGACCTAAGTTGTCTGAAAGATCTAAGAAAAGTTGTTGATGTTTTGGTTTGTCCGGCTTACTTGTTACACAAGGCGACAACTTCTAAGCTCCTTACATTCCGGACCAGAAACTGGAAACCATCTGAAATATATTTTGATAACTCTAAGGAGGTCTGAGCAGTCCCAGAGAAATATGGCTGCCATAACAATCATGAAGCTCTAGTGTGATAGGAGGTGTGACGTGCCACAGCATCAACAAAAGTTCATCTATGTTGGCTATTCCTTATGCTTGGAGTGTACATTATGTTATCTATGAAACCAAACAGAAACGTTTTAACTAAGGTTAGTGGCTTCAATAAACTGAAAAAGAACAGAATTGAAAGTGACTTGATAATTCTACTTATGGCTCCAAACAATTCATTATCTTCTAAATCAATTAGATGCTTGAATTGGTTTATATGCTGTCAGAAACAAAGCAAACAAAAATAAATACTCCATCTTAAGGTCTGGGAGCAGAGTTGTTAAGTGCAAGTGAGTAAATATTGAGTGGAAGCAAGTTAAAGTCATCCTGAAAAGTATCTCTGCTAGACATCTCTAAAGTAGTTCCCAGGGATGCCTACCTCTCAATACCCAAGCCTTTGTGTACTCTGTCCCCCTTGAGAGTGGTTAGACTTACATGAGAGAGAAGAAAAAAACATTACTGTACTGAAACAACAGTAGACAGATACATGTGTAAATGGTAGATGTAGCTTTTAGTATCAGCTTCCTGTAAATTGGTGCCAGTCCCCCATTTTGCTGCTGAAATGCAGCTGAGATTTTCGGCAGTGTGTTCCTGTGATTCTGGTCTTTCATGATTTCCTGAAAGGTCAGTTTGTCTTTGACACCTTCTAATGGTATTGTAAGTGACAAATTTGCTATATTAAATAATTATCTGCTAAGATATGTAAGTGATTTATATGGATATGGTGAAACAATAATCTATGAATATTCCTTTAGCATGGTCCAAACAAAAGTTGTCTATAGAAATTCTAACCTGAGCAGCATGAGATATCTAATTACTGTGCAGTTATTATATACTGTGAGTCAAAAACTCTAATAGCTAGTTTTTTTTCTGTTTTGCAATCTAGCGTTTAATACATCTGGTAGTGCTGAAATATGAACAATATGACAAGAGGGTGAGTATGAGAAATTGGGAGGAAGGGCTTTTTAAAAGGCCAAGAAGAGGGCAAGAAGAGAGATACTGCCAAGGGACCTTTTGGACCAGAGTGAACAGCCATTCAGGCACCACGGGGACAGAGAAGTGAGCCCTTCTGATCATAATAAAAAAAATTGAGGCATGAGAACATTTTGAGTAAGGAAGGAGAGATGCATCAAGCTGTTTAATTTTCATTCTCGAGAATAGGCTGTAAAATACAAATTGAAACTTCAATAAAATGTTTCATAAGTTTTTTCCACTACCACGCTACCATAAATAGATGGATAAATCACTCTTTCTAAATATGGCACCAGTTCAAGACTCAATTAGTTAGTATTCAAAAAAGTAATGATCCCCTAGTATTGTTTAACCTACTAAAGTTCTATATTGAATGTTCAAGGTACAGATTTGTTTTATTTAATTTACTTCTCATTGAAACATAATGATTTTTAGTCCTATTATTTATAGAGACAAAAACCATTCTGTAATTAGCAATAAAACTGAAAAAAATGCATATTTATTTGTGAACTTAGAGCTTCCCATGTCTATTTTGTTACACTTTCAGGGCAAAGCTGTTCTAGTATGTGGGGTAATTTTATATATATAAAATAAGTACTTTTTAAAGACATGTTAAACAGAAAATATAAGTGCTCTGACAACAACTCTCTTATGAATTTAAACAGCAGACATACATGCTTTTTGCACCTCCAGAGTTTTGGTTTGAAAGCACGTTCCCACTAACACTGTAGACACATTCATCTCCTCATGGCTGATAGACTGTTTTTGAATTAAAAAGCATAATATTTCAGGACTTCTAGTGCCGTGGTGATCATTAAAAGAACAAAACAAAAATAAATGAGAAGATAGGTGCTACATTTCAAACTGTGTGGGTTGAGATAAATTTTTAGAATCAAAAGTATAGTTTTCTGATAGATTTTATGTTTGTTAATCTATAGCAATTTACCCATATATCTAAACAACTATGTCACATTCCATATATAAATGTATCCAGAGACTTATGCATTTAATATATTTGTTCCTAGGAATATATTTACTCTTATGTTCAAATACATTTCATGCAAAGGGAGTTTTTTGTGCTATACATTCAACCACATCAAAAACATTTACAGATAAAACCAGCACAGCCTTTAAAAAAATAAACTTGCAGACATAATTTTTCACAGTGATAGGCATGAAAAATACACCTAATGAAGATAATGCAGATGATTATAGTAATATATGGGCATAGAGAAAATAAATATCTAACACCAGTTATTTAAACTTCAATATAATTGTAGTCTATTATACATGGACACAATTCTAAATATTTAATGCTTATAAACAAAGATACAAACACCTCATCTGATATCCCCACACATTTAAAACAGCCTTTCTGAAACTGCATCAGTCTAAAACCCACGAAAAGGAGTGATTTTTATAGCAAATAAAACATAATGGCTCTTTTTGAGCTCCTCGTTATACATCATACTGTAATAGTTTAAGAAAGTTTTTTGGGTAGATGGCTATGGATTCAAAAGAATGACTGAACTGCCAGTGTCGTAGGCTTCTGAAGTCTAGGGAAAGGGGCACTGACAAGTCTTGAGTAAACACAAGGGGAAAGGCGCACAGAACAAAAGAAATTCTCCAGATACCAGTCACATTTTCTCAAACGGGAATGCTTGTTTGTTCGGCATTAAGGAGATATAATTACCCATCTACCCTGGGCAAGGCACTATGTGAGGCATTGGGGCAAGTCAGCCATGGTTTTATTAATGGAATTTTTAATCTATTTTTGTATTTGATGTAAGATACAGTTCAAAGTTCATTTTCTTTTACATACATTTACTCAGTTTTTCTTTTTAACATTTATTGAAAGGTTAATCTTTTCTGAATGAAATGCTTTTGCATTTTTGTCAAAAAATAGCTATGTATCCATTAAGTATTGGAATCTTGATTCTGTTCTATTGATATATTTGTCTATTTTTACTCTAATAACATACTTTCTGGATTTCTATAGTGAGTCTAAACCCTGAAATATGGTGATGCTCCCCTTAACTTTGGACTTCTTTTAAAATGTTGGCTATTTAAGAACCAGCTTTACCATACAAACTTTAGAATCAACTCACAATACCTCCAAAAAATAATAAAAAACTGCTTAATATTGGTTGGGATTATATTGAGCCTATAGAGTAATTATGTGGGAATTGTATAATTTCTGCCTCAATCCTAAAATCAATCATTTCTCCAAGGAGCTCTGGTTCTGTTATTGGAGATATTAATTGGAAACCAATATGTGTGTGCCAGGTGTGCTACTGCTACTGGAGTATCAATATTGCTAGGTGCCTTCAGGTAACAGAACACAGATATGTATCTGTGCTTGCTAACACACATGTATACAGATCTAGCTAGCTAGTTGTACATCTGTATTCATGTGAGCATGCCCCCATGCAGATGTCTCCATCTCTAATCCTTACCACACGGACCATGCTGCTTCCTCCCTTTGTTAAGTATACATGCATAGCAGTTTCAGAATTGTCAAATTAAACTAAGTCAGAGTTTTTACATCAATCCCTTCTTTAGCAGACTATTTTCTTTTGTTACAGTTTTCACTGCATTCTGGGATTTCCCACTCTTGCTAAATGTTTTATGTAATTCATATACATTAAGGGTTCACTCTTGTTGCTATAAAGATCTATGGGGTTATCCAAGTAATAGTGTGATATAAGCACTACAAGTATATCTCATTTTATTGTGCTTCACAATATTTTCTTTAAAAATGCAATGTTTGTGGCAACTCTGCAATGAGAAAGTCTATTGGTGCCTTTATTTCAACAACATTTGCTCACTTTGTGTCTCTGTGTCACATTTGGAAATTTTTTTCTATATTTCAAGCTTTTTCATTATTATTATATTGATTATAGTGATATGTAATCAGTGATCTTTGATGTTATTATTGCAATTGTTTTGTTGATATTGAGAAGGTCCTTTTTTAAAGACATAAAGCTAGTGCACATTTAATAGACTACAGTATAGCCCTGGCTGGTGTAGCTCAGTGGAATGAGCACAGGTCTGAGATTCAAAGGATCACAGTTTGATTCCCAGTCAGGGCACATGCCTGGGTTGCAGGCCAGTTCCCAGCAGGGGACACACAAGAGGCAACCATACATTGATATTTCTCTCTCTTTCTACTTCCCTTCCACTCTAAAGAAAAATAAATAAAAAAATTTTAATAGACTACAGTAAAATGTAAACATAATTTTATATGCACTAGGAAACCAAAACTTTTTTGTTACTCAATTTCTTGTGACATTTACTTTATTGTGGTGTTCTAGAACATGGCCTGAAATATCTTGAAGGTATGCTTATATTAGCATATCAACAGAATTGAAGCACTTGCATTTTCTTGCATTTTACGTTTCAACCTTCCCCTATCAACAACCTCTTGGCAAACACTGCTCTTACATCTCTATATTCCAGAATGTTGTATAATTCAAATTTCACAATTCACAGATTTTTCAGACAGATTTATTTAAAATCATAATATGAATTTTAGATTCACCCACGTTTTGCATGGCTTAATAGCTAATTCCTACTATTGTTGACTAGTATTCTATTGTAAGAATTTACTACATTTTGCTTACTTATACCCTACTGTAAGATATCTTAGTGTCTTTAATTTTTTGTTGATTAAGAATAAAGCTAATATAAGTAAAAATGAATGTTTTGTGTGGATTTTTTTCAAATCAATTGAGTCCATAACTAGGAATGCCCTTGACGACCCTCACCACTCACTCACTGACTTGCACAGAGTAACTTCCAGTTCTGCGAATTCTGTTAATGGTAAGCGTCCTATACTGCATCATTTCAACCTTTTATTCCATAGTTTCACCATACCTTTTCTATGTTTAGATATGTTTAGATACAGGAGGACCTACCATTGTAGAACAATTACCTGCAATACTCAGTATAACAATATGTGTGGGAAACTATTCTGTTTGGGGTGGGCCCAGGTCCCACTCAGAGATGCACAGGACCCATGCCCATGGATAGGTTCTCCAGTGGGTAATCAGGCCTGCAATATGCCTAGGCCACTTTGAGTCTTGCTTTTTGCTAGAAACTCCCTCACTCAGATTGGTGGCAAACATTTACTGCAAACCTTCCTAGGACCAGTGTAAAAAGTGGTTCAACCACTTTTGCCCTTTTCATTTGCAAATATCCCTCTTCTGTGATGTGATTAGTGGCATTGGCTCCTTTGTTTTCTGTAAAAGGTAACCACCTAAAGCAACCTGGTCATAGTAAATGAGGAGCATCATGTAATGTGCCAAAGACCCAATAAAGGTTTTTCATGGTGGAGGCTGCGGCTTTCGGTCCCCTTGATAGAAAAGCCATGCTGTCCCTTTCCCTCCACCGGACTCAGTAGTTCGTGTGAATGTCTCATTTCATCCATAATGACATGGACGCTGTGGGCCGGTGTCCACATCAAACATCCTAAACAGTTTTGTAGTATGGAATGAATGGGCTATACCGTATAGATAGCCTAGCTGTGTATTCAGCTACACTATCTAGGTTTATGTAAGTATACTTTAACTCTATGATGTTCACATGTGACAAAATTGTCTAATGATACATTCTCAGAATGTGTATTTGTCATTACACAAACATGACTGTATAGCAATGCCCAAGGGTCGCAGATAGGAGCCACTGATGACAAGACATGGGATCTCTGGATACAGGCCTCAGGTGTGAAAGTTCATACACTTATCACACAACTTCTTTTCTTATTCAAAGTTCTTTTTTTGTATATAACAAAAAATTATCACAAAGAAGAAGGTTTATTTGTTCCCAATCACATCAGAATGCACTCAGCTGCTTTAGCTGTCACTAATGATGAGATCTATGAAGTCAGTTGGAATTATAGATTGTAATTTTCTTTCCTCTCAATTCTGCTCTGCACCATCTGTTGAAGGTATAAAAAATCCTCACAAATGTTTGGGTGTTTTCATAAGGGTATGAGGTTTTTTTTCCAGTTTGCCTTTCACTAGCCCTGATTTATACTCAATTTTAAAACATATTGAGTCTTACTCTCCCCTCACTAGCAAGAGGGAGTAGCTGCCATAAATCCTGAGACTGCTGTTTACACAAAGGGAAAGATTGTCCTGGATTGCATGACATACATAATACCTACTCAGGGCAGGAATATGTGACAGGGGACGATCCTCTTGTGTTCTCTAGGCACAGAAAGGTATGGAGCAGGCCTCCTAATATTAAGGAAAAATTAAGCTAATTAATTTGTAGTACTAAAATTGTACAATAGGGAAACTTTTTCCCCAAAGATCTAGTCATAAGCAAAACAAATGGAGGATTTCCTTACTAAAGAAATCCAAGTAGCATCAAGTGTAACATCTTGGAAATAATTATTCTAACAATCAGGTAATACACTGTTAGGACAGATACAGTTTTTCTCATCCATATGAAAGAAATAAACAGTTTAGTTTTTCCAAGACATTCAATAAAATTGAATTTGAAAATAAAAACTAAGTTTGAAATTCAAATAAGAAACTGAAGGTCTGATAAATATGACTTGGATCATGCTCAAAATATCAATATATTTTATGAGCAAACACAGAATACATTCAATAGAAAGCTGGGCTAGAGTTGAATGATCACTTCATAAAAAAAACTATGAAAGTATCTGTAAACAATTAAGGTAAGTTAACCTCATAAATCAGCAAAATGTAAATTTCATGTGACACAAGAATGGCTAAAATTAAAACAAACTTTAAAATGAAAACAATTAGATATTGACCCAGTCAATGGCCATTTCATATGTGTGTATATATATAATGAACTGTAACCTCTGCCTATGTCACTTATCACAGTCCTTCATTTGCTCTGAGTCTATTGGAAAGGAATACACTTTCCATGAGTTATTTCTTAGATTATCCAAGCCCAACACTCACTCCTTCCTCTAAACATCTGGTACTTCCAATTGCAGTATAATATCTTTTGTCAATTGTATGCACAATCTTTTATTATAATTAAGTTGATTTATTTTGTCCATGAGATTTTATGTTCTTCAGACTATTCAAGGTACATCTTGTGTTGTTCTATCAGCTTCACCAACACAATACTGGGCATAAAATACCTGGTTAAATGTTTTTATTATTTCATAAATTATTGTTGTGTTTAAACAAGGATATTTGCAATTTAAAGTATATTTTCTTCAGTGAGAAAATTATCTAAACTAAAAAATGTACTTTCCATGTGCCATATCAGTCAATAATTTTATGGGTGGGAAAATATAAACTTAGAGAAGTTAATGACTTTACCCAATACACAGAGCAAACTAGTGACAAAATGACAAGTTGGATACAGGTCTGCTGATTTTAGGCCACTGTTCCATGTAATTTAATAAATAATTTTAATAAAGAAGAGAATTTGAGAAAAAGAACACTTTATTATGACTCCAGCAACCAAATTGTCTCTCCTAGAATGAAAGCTTCTGTTTAATATGGGTTCCTCTTCCTGTGATAGGTGGTACTGAATGATAGTTGACAAATTTAGTTGAAGAAAAGAGGTAGTAAATAATACAAAGGAAAATAAAACACAAGAATTGCAATATTTCCCTGTAGAATAATATACATGGCAAGAAACTGTGGCAGCCAAAAGGATAATATATCTTGTAGAGACATCTGGAATGCAAAATGCAGTGCAACTAGCAAGAAGTAAAGAAGAACAGATGGGCACTTTTTTCCTATTTTATTTCCAAGAACCTACTTGAATGACCAAGGGCACAGTAACCTAAGCTAACAACAAAACACTGAAGTAATAAATATTAAAAAAGGAAAATCATTTCTCTGATATAAAGTAGAATGTAATCAGAGTTTATGATTAAGGAGAAATGAAGAAGAACAGAAAAAATCCACATGTAGTATGTGACAAAATTGTCAAAAATATTTTTATTCCCTTACATTTTAATAATATCTTTGTTATGGTTTACCAAAATGATGAGATTATTTTATTTCATTAACTGTAAAGTACAAGAAATCATTTGGTAAGATCTTGGGGTGTTCTTATAGGTATAATTTTATTTTGAATTACTTTCTTTTACAATAAGTAGTGTATTTTAAAGTAGGGCATATTGTAAGAATTTCTATTTATCTCTTTTTTGTTTCTAGTTGCCTTTAAAATTATTATTGTAACTGGCTAAAGAAAAATGATAGTTAATGAAAACAAGGGCTAAATTATTATCTGTGCAAAGCAAATGAATAAAATGAGAAATGAATGTTAGAGTCTGGTGCAAATGAGATAGAAGCATGTTTTTTAATGTAATCTGTTAAGAACAAATTTTGGAAGAAGAATGGATTATAATTTTTCTTAATAGGTTAAAAATAATAACCTGCACTAGAGCTTATATATATTTAGGGGGGAAAGGCCAAATAAGAGAAAGCAGACAGGTTTTCATGACTAAATACACACACACACACACACACACACATGTTTTTAGACGAATAAGCCAAGCAGCAAACTAATCATTTATTTTTAAAATAATAATTCTTCACATTTGTAATTGTAGGTTTATACAGATTTCAAATCAAACAAATTAAAACCACTACTTTGTTATATGACCAATTATTGTTTTTTTGCTTAAATTTGTGCTATGTAGAATCACGTGGCTTGCATTGCAATGTCAGTACTGCCATTAATATATTTTTTTATTTAATAAAGTAAACCCAGAGCAAATTCTTCACATTAGTCAGTTTTCAGATACCATTATTTTCTTATTCTGAGAAACATAAGCGAACACTTGTTTTGTGGCAAGTTACAAAATAGTGAAATTAGTTCTTTAAACCAACGGTCTCCTCACCTCTATTCAAGTGGCTCAGTCATATCAGAGCCTTAAGTGATGGTAGGGATTGTAAATAATCTTTGTATCATATCTGAGTTCATGTCTTGGGACAGGTGTAGCACATTTTATTTTTTCCACAAGCTCAAGTAAGCCTGTCGACTACAGTTTGGATCAAAGTTCCATTGTCCTCAATGATGGAAGAATGTCGCTTATATTTAATGCTGAACTAAAAACTATAAATACTTATTTTTATAAGCTTTTTAAAAATTAAATTTTTAGGGTTACATTGGTTCATAGATTATATAGGTTTCAAGTATATGTTTCTATGATATTGCAGCACATGATCTGTGCATTCTACTGTGTACCCACCATCCAAAGTCAAATTATTTTCTGTCATCATATACAACCTTTAGCCCCATTTACCCTTTACAATCCCCCTTTCCTCAGTTACCACCACACTGTTCTAACTCTTATTTTAAAATGTCATGTGGCAACAATTGTGGGTTGATTAGCTAAATTTCTCCTATGTGTTTTACACAAAAGTGGATTAATAAACTACTGTTACCACCCAAAATTGGCTCTGACAAACCTTTAAATATAAAAAAGTAAAGCTTTTAATTTTATTAATAAATCAAGTAACCACCTGGAGAAAAATAACAAATACTATAACCTGTGTAGCTTTGAATGTGTTTCATTATTTATCTGCTATGATTTTATTAGCACACTTACTCCAGTTTAATGAGAACTCATGTCAAATTAACTGCCTCTGGATAATAATTTCATATAATAATATTGATAAAATATTGTCAATTCTTTTGCTAATACTTGCAGAGAACTTCCAAGCTTCACTTTAAATCACCAACTGAACTTCCTAACCTTCAAATAATATTGAAGTCATAGTGGTATGTCACTTTTCATATCTGAGCTTTTGAAAATTCACCTTAGGGTTATACATTTAGTTACTTCTAGTTTTTGTTACTGCTAAGGCAAACATTCTTTTGAATATTTATAATTATATATATAATACTGTTTCTGTTTTCATCTCTAGTAAGAATCCAATTACTTATTTTCAAATTTGAAACTAAAATTGATATTTGTACATATTTTGGAAAATGCATTTTTCATAATAATGTTTGCAAGGTTTACTTTCTTAATGTTGTTTTTTTTAGAAGATCAGATATGAAAACAAAAATAAAATGCAAAACTGTATTTTCAGTGCCACTGTTATATTTGTTCCCCTCTAAGCACATTTTAGCATTTACTTTTGACAAAAAAAATAAAAAATAAAAAACCTTTTAGTGATTACCCAGAGGTTAAACAGAACTATAAGAATTTTGTAAAAGGAGGAGGGATCCATATTGAAAAATACTATCAACATATAAACTAAGCTGGAAGATATAAGAAATATGGTTTATACACTGCAAATTTAGAATTTAATATATCAAGGTTTTATTCTTTTATAAAGTAATTAAACAAATATTTACTTGGAATGTATTATGTATCAGGCTAGTCCAATTTTTTTATTCTACAATCAAGAAAACATAGAATCAAAATTATTAAGTACCCTTCAATTTTGTAAACTGTTGCAAATTTTAAGTGTTTTCATTTGACTTTAGTTACATTTAAAATAATTTTAATTCATTTTTTTAAATACCAAATTCACCATAAAAGTGGTATAAAATGTGGGGAGTCATACAAACTCTACCAAAGTCCAAGAATTGGAAAGGCCCTCACAGACATACAGGTATATGTGATTTGTGGTGTTTAGCAATGAAATTGGTGACACCTCAGAATGCAGTCAAGGTGGTTTGATTAAACCCAGGAGACAGTGGTACAGCGGTTTCGAGATTTTGAAACTACTAAAGCAATGAAAAGAAGACCTTCACTTCAAAAATTCAAACGCACGTAGAGGAGATCCCAAAGGATTTAAGAGAAGCAGGCCGCCGAGCGGCAGGAAATGGATTACAGGGAAAGACAGAAGCCGGTTCCAAATTTGGCCTCATTTTTCTAGAGAAAATGATGTGACTCTCCATAGTGATTCCTGAAGCATCTTTCCTTCCATTAAACTGTATATCTTAAAAAAAAATCCTAGTTAATTTTGATTCATAATTCTGGGTTCAAGTTTTGAAAACTAAACATACTGAGGTAGTAATCAAAGGCAGGCTGATCATCAGCATAACCCAATGATGAAATGAAAGCAGAGAGTTAAAGTATAACAAATATATACAGAGATTCTAATGGTGTTTTTTAAGCCCTAATGCCTCGTCTCTAAGTTTGCTATTGAAGCTAATTTTGACAGCATGCAAGTGGCACAGTTTTATGTAAATGACTTCCAACAGCTACCATCAGCAAGTTTAAAGATCTTGCTTACTCAGCAAGTGGTTTTGTTATATAGATACCTAGTAGCGAAAGATGGTAAATGTGATTTTAAATTGTATTTTAATGTTTTATTTCTCTTGACATTTTGAGAACTTTATATTTCTTTATATGCACTATGATAGCTCATGAAAGACAAAAAAAAACTAAACTAAACATTGCTTTGCTCCACAAAAATAAAAAAAACAAGTTAATTTAAAATGCTGTGTCCTCATATAACCATTGACTTCTTTTATGGTGATATTGTAGATTTACTTTTTAAATTAAATTTATCAAGATGGCAACGATTCATAAAATTGTATAGGGAGCTCAGAAGATGGCAGCTGAGCAGGTGGAAGCTCCTGCACCCAATCCGGGTTTTCAGCTGAATTCCAGCAATTGACCTGACCAAACAATTAAATCTTAACTGATATAAAAGTCTGAAGCCAAGGAGTACTGAACCTGCCCTGTGTGGGCCAGTAAGGGGGTTTTATAAGTAAAAGGAGAAACACCCTGTGTATGCATGCACCCATTGCAGCTAGGAGACCAGACAGAAATCACAGCTTTGACGCTCCCTCCCCTGAGAGCCAGGAGCCGTAGTCCCACGCAGGAATCCCCAGCCCAAACTGTGGGAAACTTGGGCCGATTCACTGAGACTGTGGGACCCAGGCACTCACAGATAACACTGTTTCCATTTTTGAAGGGCCAACATGTAGAGCTCAGAATAAGGGCTGATATTGCTAAAGGGATCGGGTGGCTACACCTGGGTCTGTCAGAGGCACCAACAAGCTGCAGCAGCAGTGACTTTGAAAGACATTTTGTTTATTGAGGAGGTTTTATGCACAGAGAACCAAATGGTGACTAAGTTCTGTGGTGTGAGTACTGCATACAGACTTCAAAAATAAAAACAGAATCCTAGGAAAGATCCCTGCATGCTGCTGCTCTGCCAGCAGACAGACCAAATTGAAATCACAGCTCCGGAGTTCCCTCCCCTTTGAACTGTGGGGCTGTAAAAATACC
>PVKM010042687.1:0-12737 GCA_004027735.1 Carollia perspicillata
TGGGGTTCAGCCTCAGACTCTACAGCTACATGTCCATTTCCCCCATAGATGCAACTCCTAATCCAGCAACGGCCTCTAAATTCCTGAGAAAATTCTGCTCTTAGTTCTGACCTAATCAGCCCTTTCCTCTCAATTCTGCATCACAAAATTCTAAGCTGGCTAAAAGTCTAAGTTGACAAGCCAACAATCCCCTTTGGAAGAGAAGGGAGGGAAGGAAAATGAGTGATGAAGCCCGAATGTTCTTCAGCTAGAAGGGATAACAGAAAAGGATGAGGGACTTGAGTTTGCATTAGAACTGCCTGGAGGGTTTATTAAATATAAATTCCCAGGCCCCACCCCTACAGTTTGCATTTCAGTTTGTCTGTGGTGGAGCTTCTAAATTTGCAGTTCTAAGAAGTTCCAGATTGATGTTGGTGTGAGGACCACACTCTGGGAACTATTGCTCTAGGTCAATAGCTCTTTGCTCCTATTTGAAAGAATACTGCTTTAAGACTTCATCCAATTATCCAAAAGGTCTTCCATATTATCCAAGTGTAAATAGCATCTACTCATTGGGTTTAACTTCCTCTAATGAGGCATTTGCAGGTCCCAGGCTAAGAGAACTAGGACCCAGAGGAAGAAGCCAAGCTTCTTCTCCCTCAACTAATGTAATAAAAAAAACACTCTTTCAGTCTCCATCTTATTTAAGCTGGCCCAGTTCCCACATGATTACATTAAAGGAATCTATCCTGTAGTCTAAGTATTACTGAAAAATCTCCCTGCTTGAAACTAGTTTCCCAAGGAGATAGGAAAAGTATGTACAAAAATAATGATTGTAACTAGAGTGTGCTGAAAGATAGCAAAGGAGTTTCACTATTCTCCTTGGACCTCTGCAGACTTCAGATGTCTGCAGTCATCAGTCACCTCGACTTCAAATTCCTTCCATCAACATTAAAGAAGCCTGAATTCTGTACTTTCTCAATATGGTTCTTTAAGACAATAGTCTACCATTTTTCTTGGCTTTTTGGTTTTCCAAATGAAGCCTCTTTTCTTGCCTCAAACCCTTGTTATTCGACTTACTGCATGTCATGTAGGAAGCAGTACAAACTTTCACTTGGTTACACCAAAGCTGACTTTTTGAGGTTCTCCAGTCTTTTTGGAAGCCACCCCTTCCTGTTGTAACCTTCTCTCCCTTCTAACCTCATAAAATTCCTATGCAAAAAAGGCTATGGTCTCAGCTTATATCTCCAACAGAAAAGGACACTCACTATCAAATACAGGTCACAGAGGGAAGACTTCTTCAAACAAACTGACAAAAGAAAGAAACACCAAAGCAACTATAAGGCATAGCTGACAAGCTGATAGCAGGAGATCATACTAAATCATTATCATCATCGTTATCATCGTCATCCTCAAATCAGATATCTTCTCTTGAAGGGTGTCAGTATAGGAACATACTCTTCTCCTTCCTCATAAAACATGTAGACTATATTTGTATTAAAAATTCCATATTTTATCTCACTTTCACTTAAATAAATTATAAATTAATTGCACAAATTCAGTGCATGTATCTTATTTCTAATGTTGGCCTGTTAAGTCCAAATTTAAATATTTGTCTTATCACGAATTTTACTGGCACCAAATTTTTAGAGCATTGAACTTTCCTTTCCCCAAGCATATGGAATTATAGATCTAGAGTAAATAGAAGTTTTAGATTAATTTAAACTGAAGGAGCACAAGCATTATTTTATGTGCATTTCTCAAATGATTTAAATTCATTTATTCAGCTATGTTAAATAATGCATTACTTTAGCAGGAAATGCAGTGTTTCCTATTTTGTGTAAAAAATTAAAATATTGTCCTAACTCAGACAAAAATGGTACTCCTATGTCAACAACACTGAAGAGAGCCCATTCAACCAGTTCAATCTTTTCCAATTCCTTGTATAATCATAATCCATTTTGTCAGTATTTTAAACTTATCTTTATTGAGATCTTTATTTATACCTATTAAATATGGACACAGACATTTTTCTAGAGAAAAAAGAAATAAGATCATTTGGGGAACTGGGGATATGTCCATTCAGGCCCAGAGATACTGTTTGCTTTTTTATTATTATTGCTGGAATAACACACTTTTAAAAATCATGTAGAGAGTTAGGTGCACAGGAAAATTTTCTTATTTTGCTGTCTGAAAAAGACCATAGACAACTTATGTGTATATGTGGGTGAGTATATATGTATATATGCACACATGTATGTATGCATATATATGTATTTGCACATTGATACTCTCAGAAAACTTGGAAAAGAATATTTAAAAAAACAAATTCCTAAAAATGACATGAGAAGAGAAATTTTGAAAGACCATTATAAGGAATGGTACCATCTAATAAAATTTTGAATAGTAAGTCAAATGAGGTTTTACATTGCTTGGATCTTATATTTTAAAAATTTAGTATAAATCGTCTGAGGCTAAGTTATTTTCTTTTACTTTTCTAACTTTCTAAAACAAAGTATCAAGACAACTCTTTGAAATTAACTATTTTCTTTAAAATCATAAATTTTCACACAGTATTTTCTAGAAAAAAAACCTGCTATATATTATAAATGCATGAGTACCATACTCCGATATATGAAAGAATCACATCTAGTTTAGTCAGCATGTAGTTCATTAATAATTCACCAAGTAAACTTCATCATGATCAAGATATCAGACATTTAAAAGTTAAAGATAAAATCTATAATAAACAAATAGTATTTTGTGTAAAAACAATTCTTTTTTCACTTAATTTTTAATAAAGTAGATTTCATCAGTTATTCCTATGCATGTCTGTAAAATAACTAAAATACATCTGAAAAGTTGTGGAATTTCTTTCTAAACTTATAAGTACATTCCCACGTGTTATTGCATCAGGTGGAGACCACTAAATGTTAAAAACTTTGCCTCATTTTTTATGTTAAGGAGACATCACAATTCTGTTTCTATAAAGCACCAAAGCTAACATGTCCCCATTTTCAAAGAAAAGAAAAATGACAATAGTGCTTACAGAGGCTCGCGTGTAAATCACAGGTAGGATACAACCAGGCATAGAGGTTATAGGCCTGGTTACATTTTCACAGGCCAACCTGTGAAATTATTTAAGGGCTGGAGGAAGCTTGCTGAGAAAAGCGACATCATTTTTGGGCTCTAAAGTTGGGGTGACTTCTGAGCTTATAAAATTTGATGGCTCAACAATATCACAGCAATTTTACAGTTCCCTTTGAATTCTATTGTTTTAAGCCATTAGTCAAAAGTGGCAAGAAAATCTTTTCATTCCACCTGTTAATATCGACTTCCATCTCTTATCAGAATGACAGGTTCCTGCATTAGTTTACTTCCTTGGCATTTTTTTCCCGTGTTGAGATCACAGAACATCAGTTTGGGATCGTTGGAGATATAACTTCAATTATGTAATAGTCCTAATTTTTTTTATTTTCATAAAAACTTGCTGCTTATCTTCCATGTAACCCTCCTCAACATGCCTAGTCCCTAATCTAAACCTTGACTAGGGCATACTTCTCTCTGTGAGAGGGTGAATCCATTCTGCATCAGCTCCCATGGCAAAGTTCTCTGCAGCCAGGGCTGTGTGAGCCTAGACTGTTACAGTTAGTTTCTTCTGAATATGTGGCATAAACAACGTTTGTCAAACTTACTTTAAAAAGAAAAAAAACTTAAACATGCCTAAGAATCATTTGGAAGCCTTGTTAAAAATACCGATTTCTGTGAGTGGAGTCTGGAAGTTTGAATATCTGATAATCTTCCAGGCCCATTTTGAGAACCACTGACATAGAGCTAGACTCTATAAAAAACATTAAAATATTTTACATAATATTCACATCTGTTGCATTTTCTTCCAGGTTTTTACGATATTTTTGTCTCTTATTTTTATTTGCATTTTTCATGAGACTTTGCTCATAATTAAAATTATTTCAATGGTGTATAATACTTTACTTTATAAATACCCAATAATATTTTCACATTTCTCTGTTGTACATGTGTATTTAGATCATTTTTTATTTATCACTATCATGCAATTTATACATACTATTACACTTTGCTAAATAATCTTTGGGCACATTTTTTTCTGGCATTTTGGATAATTTCCTTTAAAGAAATTTCTGGAAGTGTAATTGTTATACCAAAAAAATAAGAATATCTTTAGGGATTTTGATACATATAATAAAACTGTATCATCACATGATAAGCAACATCTAAAGAATGTAGTGCTTATAATGCAGGTATTAATGTCAGGTGAAGGGAATAATCAGGGCCAGCCAGCCCAGACGGTGTCAGCAGGGAATCCCAGGGCCAGCCGTGTGATGATGCAATCCATCCATGTCCAACCCAGCTGTGGTTTGACACCACTACATCATGCTTGTTTGCTCTGATTTAATTATCTGTGAGGATGACTTAACGTCCCGAGCCTAAATGAGAATTACAGAATAATAACAATGATGTCGGAAATCACTTGTTTCTTCAACCTAATGTAGGATAATAGTACAGATTATAGCTGCTGTTTCACCAATTGTTCTAACCATCTCCTCTGCTTCTCCTCAGTTCTTTTCTGGAAGATAAGTGTATCCCATTCTGTGCCACCTGAATCACTGCAATTAAGCCCAAGCCAGCCCCTCTGCCTTTTACTGTCTGTTCTCAATCAACTGCTATAAGGACCCTTTTGGAAACATAAATCAGAGTATTGAATCTACTCTGCTCAAAACCCTGGATGTGCTTATTTGCACTCAGAATAAAAGTCAAGAACAGTGCATGCTCCTACATGAAGTGATGTGTGCTAGCCCTCTGACCTCGCCCCTTATTCTTTCTCTGGCTTATTGTGTCCAGGCACAAAGGCCTCCTGCTCCATCTCACACACGTGTTTGCAGCCACGGTTCCTACTTCCTGGAGTGCTCCTCCCCAAGGTATGTACTTGGCAAACTTCCTTACTTTTTTCAAGAGTTCACCTAAATATTATCTTCTTTAAAAATCCTATTCTAATCACCCCATGAAATGCAGTGAGTAAACGTACTCTCTCCTCAATGCAGTGAGGAAACTGACTCTCTACTCAAGATGCTGGTATAAATCACTTGGCCCCTCTTGACTTTCTTATCTTTGTTTTTTAAATATCCTTTATACTTATCACTTTTTAATGTACTATACAGGTTAGTTATTTATTATGTTTACTATTTATTTTGTGTAAATTCCACAGGGGCAGTGATAACTGTTTTTGGTTAACTGCCATTTCCCAAGCATTTAGAACAGTCCCTGACACATAGTAGGAACACAAAAATATTTTAATGGACTTTAGTCTGTCCCAAGTTGAGAGAAGTGAATAGGTAGAAAGCAAAAAATAATCATCTGCCACATTATTGTCAAACCCATGTTATAGCTGTCACGTTATTTTGGGGATTCACTGTATTTCTAACTTGTCCAGAAAGTTGAAACAGTTTACCTAACCCAGCTGTGCATAATAGTTGTCAACTCTCCATGTACCCCTGGGTGCCACCTGGTCTTCATTTTTTGTCCGTCTATGGCTATTTGTGCACATGCTTGGTCTTGGTGATAGGGGCAGAGGTGAAGAAAGTTCTCCCTCATCCTTGTGATGCAGAGCCTTCCCTTGCTTGTCATCTTAGAGCCCTACCCCTTCCTACCCACAAGGTGCATGGAAGATTAGTTGCTTAAACCAACAACTTTCTTCCAAGAAATATAAATGGAAGATCACAGAATTGCATATTACTTTTAAAAATGAGTACAGGGAAAGTACATTTAAGAATCTATAGGGGAGGAGAAAAAGAGAAAGTAAAATAAGCTGATAAGACATTTAAAAGAATATGAAGCCTTTATAAATCAAAATTATTTAAAACATAGAAAGTGTACTTTGTGTCAGCCTATCTAATAAGGTCAAGAATTAATCCTAAAATATATCTCTAAATGTTGGGGCTATGTAGAGAGCTGGGTTTTTGGTGTTAAAAAGTTCCAGTTTTAAAGAAAACAGAATTGTTTCCTGAGACTAACAAAGATAAATGCTGTTAACAAGATAAGGATTTACGAAGAAATTTCTGAAGTAACCAAACTTATATTTTTCAAAGTAACTTTCTCATTTTGTTTTGAAAACAAATCTCGATGTATTTTCAACATCTCTGGAAAATATGAAAAAATGGTCCTGATGGCCTACCTCTTTCATAGTTGTTCTATAGGGGTAGATGTAGGAATGCCAAGAAGCAGCCACAAATCAAACAGTTTGGACCTGAATATGTATGGATATTCATACATATCCATGGATATAAAACATCCATGGATGTTTTATGGATATAAAAACATCACACAGTATCTCAAGAACCTAAATACAACTACAAAGAAGGAAAAGGGAAAGGTATTAACTCTCTGGGAAGAAGTATACTAAAATTTAAATCACTAAGCAGCTCTTGTATTATTGGAATAAACCCTGAAACCCTCTTCCAAAACATCCAAAACTTGGGAAGGCCACCATATGTCATGCTAATGGAACCCTGTTCCCTTGTTGCCTGCGTGAGCTCTGATTAATGAAGGACATGTTATGAATGATATAAGTGATTACACTACATAAGTTAGGATACAGACAGGCCATGGCTTGATTAGATTCTGGAACAAACACCTCCTCTCTCCTGGGGCATGGCTGTCCACAGCACAGCAGTCGTCTGTTAAACAGTGGCATATTTCAGAATGGAAGTTATCAAGCACCGATTTAGAATTTAACACCTGCCTTTCCAGAGCTGCCTTAAAACCTATCCTGCCACCACCTCAAATAAAAAATAAAGTTGACTCCCTGGCCAATATAGCTCAGATGGTTGGAGCACCGTTCCTTAGACCAAAAGGCTGTGTGTTTAATTCCCAGTCAGGGCACATACCCAAGTTGCAGGTTCAATTCCTGGTTGGGGTGTGTGCACAAAAACAACCAATCAATATTTATCTTACATCAATATTTCTACCTCTCTCTCTCTCCCTTCATCTTTCTCTTTGAAAAGCAATGGAAAAATGTCCATGGGTGAGGATAATTTTTTTTAAATGAGATTGAAGGCATAAACAGGAAAAAAACCTTTAAAAATTATTTAATATGATGGAAAGGACCAATTGCGACAATTCAGGAATAAACACAGATATGTTCCTCGCCTTATCTATGATGAGCTTTTGGAATTTCCACTTTGTAAAAATATTCTTTACTGAGAATCTATAATACCTCAAAAAGCCATTCATTTTGGTCAAATGTTAAGATTCTCAAGGTACAGACATGGAACCCAGGTAAAATAAATAATGGGTTATTTCTCAAAAAATCCCAAAGACAAAAAAGACCTCTTCAGAAGTCACTGATCTCTCTCCTGGTGTTTTAAGTGTCTTGATTAACATCAGGTAATGTGATGGCCCAAGAGAGCAAGGGGCTGATGTAAATTATATTTCCATTTTAAGTATTTGGTATCTAGATCATCAATTAAACAAGGAAATATGAGAGTTTAGAAAGTGAATGCAGGGTCTATGAGGTCAAAATGTTTATAGCGTTTGGGGTAAATCAAGACATACACATAGTAAGCTCATAGTAGACAATGATTAGCTGCCTAATATATCTAGCAATAAGAACATTAGGAGTTCACAGCAAGATCATTGAGTTATGCTGTCACAGACAGGTCTCAGAGAGGAGATGAAAACTAAAGCTTATTTTTGAGTATAGGAAAATTTTACATAAAATCAAAGACTAAGCATGAAAGGAAGAATTAGGTTATATCTAAATCTTTGGTTATAGGTTTCAAAAATCTCAGTATATTTGAAAATTATAATTTCCTAAGGGAATAAATGTTTGAAGCCTTTCTAAGCAAGTCAGATAGGAAAGCAAAAAATTAACTATGTCTAAATAAATATTGCAGTGCAATATTACACAGTGATATTATTTTAGACCAATTAAATCAAACCAAAATAGAGAGCTGATGTCACCGAGCTAGCAACACAGGAGCCCCTGATTTTCCCTCTTGCCAAATATCCATCAAATATATAGCTACATGAAGATCAGTTCCTTCTAAGAGAAATCCAGAAACTAGCTGTGTGATTATTACACATTAGGCTGCTTAGAAAATATCCAAATTGAAACAGGTATGGAAAACTAAGATACACTGTTATCAGAAACCTCACCCCAGCACAGCACCTTAAAATCAGGAGCAAAACCCCAACTCCATCTTTGCTCTGAAGAGTAGTATTTCAGAACTGTTGGCCAAGATGGAGGTGTAGGTAGTAGATACACTGTGCCTCCTCACACAACCAAAAGAAGGACAACAACAAATTTAAAAACAAAAAATAACCAGAACTGCCAGAAAATCGAACTGTATGGAAGTCTGACAACCAAGGAGTTAAAGAAGAAACATTCATCCAGACCAAAAGGAGGGGCAGAAATGTGCATCTGGGGCCCAGGCGACTCATGGCTAGGTAACAGCTGGAAGACCAGGGTGGACAAGGTGGTGGCTGGCAGCCTAGGTGAGGCAGTGGCTGGTGTATTGAGGGCCCCCACATTAGCGTGCAGATAAACCAGGAGGAACAACTGGAGAGCAAGAAAAACTGCACAACAAAGGGTTCCAGCACAGGGAAAAAAAAACCTCTACCTGGAAAAACCTATGGGGGTGGAGGTGGCAGAAAAATCTTCCAGCCTCACAGGAGAGCTCCTTGGAGAGACTCCCAGGGCACTAGAATGTACACAAAGCCACTCACCCAGAAATCAGCACCAGAAGGGCCAAATTTGCTTGTGGGTAGAGTGGGAAATGACTGAAAGCTGGGTGAGAGCTGAACAAGCAACACTCTTCCCCAAGAACACCTTTCCCACATATAGTGCCACAACACAGGGAAGAGGGTTGCCCCACCCTGGTGAATACCTAAGACCCTGCTTCTTACTATGTAACAGGAAAAAAAAAATGGCCAAATGAAAGAACAGATCAAAGCTCCAAAAAATAAAAAATACAACTAAGTGATGAAGAGATAGCCAACCTATCAGATTCAGAGTTCAAAACATTGATAATCAAGATGCTCACAGAAATGGTTCAGTATTGTCACAAAATAGAGGAACAAGTGAATTCTGTAAAAAGTGAAATAAAGGAAAATGTACAGAAAACCAACAGTGAAGGGAAGGAAACCGGGACTCAAATCAATGATTTAAAACAGTAGGAAGAAATAAGGATCCAACCAGAACAGAATGAAGAAACAAGAATTCAAAATAATTAGGAGAGGCTTCAGACGCTCCAGGACAACTTTAAATATTTCAACATCCGAATCATAGGGATACCAGAAGAAGAGGAAGAGCAAAAAATTGAGAACCTATTTGAACAAATAATGAAGAGAACATCCCCAATATGACACAGGAAACAGGAAATCATAGAAGCTCAGAGAGTGCCAAAGAAGTTGGATCCAAGGAAGCATACACCAATGTACATAATAAGTACATTACTCAAGATTAAAGATAAGGAGAGAATCTTAAAAGCAGCAAGAGGAAAGGAGACAGTTACCTCTAAAGGAGTTCCCATAAAAGTAGCAGCTGATTTCTCAAAAGAAACCTTGCAGGCAAGAAGAGGCTGGGAAGAAATATTCCAAGCCAGGAAAGGCAAGGCCCTATGTCCTAGATTACTCTATCCAGCAAAGCTATCATTTAGAATGAAAAGGCAGATAAAGTGCTTTCCCAGATTGATTAGGTCAAGTTAAAGGAGTTCATCATCACCAAGCCCTTATCATATTAAATGTTAAAGGGGCTTATGTAAGAAAAAGAAGAAGACCAAATATACAAACACTAAAATGACAACAAACTCACATCTATCAACAACTGAACCTAAAAAAACAAAAACAAAAACAAACTAAGCAAACAAGTAGAACAGGAACACATTAACAGAAATAGAGATCACATGGAGGGTTATCAGTGGGGAGAGGGAAGAGGGAGAATGGGGAATAAGGTGCAGGGAATAACAAGCATAAATGGTAGGTACAAAATAGACAGGGGGAAGTTAAGAATAGCATGGGAATCGGAGAAGCCAAAGAACTTATATGCATGACCCATGGACATGAACTAGGGTGGGGGAATGATGGTGGCAGTGGGGGTGCAGGGAGGAGGGGAATAATGAGGAGAAAAAAATGGGACAACTGTAATAGCATAGTCAATAAAAAATATATTTTTAAAAAAGAGTAGTGTTTGCACCACACACCTCATGTCTCAAATTTAAGGCTGCCAACTGAGGAACAGATCCCAAATCACCCAGCTCTGAATGAAAGTCAACAGGGCTTACATTTAGGAGTTCCACAGGACTATAGCAAATAAAGAAGAGTTTTTTAACAGGCACATAAGTATTCCTATTGTATGTATATGCTTTTCACATATATACAATATAAGAAAAGAAAATTACAAACATATATTTCTTTTTTGTTGTTTTTAAATTATTTTTAATATTTTATTGTATTTTTTCATTATCATTTAATCCTCTTATACTTTACTCCCCACCCCAATCATCACACTGTTGTCCATGTCCATGAGACCTGATGAACATAGATGCAAAAATTTTCAACAAAATACTAGTAAATGAAGTTCAGTATATTAAAAGGATACTATATCATGATCCAGTGTAATTTATCCCTGGGATGCAAAAGTGGTTCAACATACACAAATCAATTAATGTGATAAACCATATTAACAAAACAAGGGTAAAATTATATGGCTATCTCAATAGATTCAGAAAATTCATGTGACAAAATTTGACATTCTTTCATGATAAAAAAAACTCGCATCAAATTACATATAAATGAAATGTACCTCCACATAATAAAGACCACAGATGACCAGCCTACAACAAATATCATACTCAACGGTAAAAAGGTGAAAGCTTTTCCTCCAAGGTTGAGAACAGGACAAAGATACCCAAACTTGCCCCTTTCATTTGACATCATACTGGAATTCCTATACAGAGCAATCAGGCAAGAAAAATAAATATAAAAGGCATCCCAATTGGAAAAGAAGAACTAAAATTGTCTGTCTGCAGATGAAATGATATTACATATAGAAAATTTTAAAGACCAGAAAAAGCCATTATAAATGACTACTAAATTCATTAAAGCTTCAAGGATACAAAATCAATGTATTAAAATCAGTTGCTTTTCTATACACTAACAATAAACTGTCAGAAAGATGAATTAAGAAAACAATTCCACTTACAAAAGCATAAAAAAAATACTTAGGAATAAACTTAACCCAGAAGATGAAAGATCTGTACAATGAAAACTATGAGACATTCTCCAAAGAAATCCAAGAAGACACAAAGAAATAAAAAGATATTTTGTAGTCATGGATTAAAAGAACTAATATTGTTAAAATGTCCATACTACCAAAATGATCTAAAGAGTCAATGTAATCTCTATCAAAATTCCAATAGCATTTGTGACAGATTAGTAAAAGGGTACTAACTTTCAGTTACAAGATAAATAAGTTCTTAGGATCTAATTTACAACATGGAGACTATAACTGATAGTACTGTGTTATATAACTGAAATTTGCAAACAGACTGAATCTTAAGTATTCTCATTAAAAAAATCCTGAATATGCTGGATGATGGATGTGTTATTTAACACAATGGTAGAATACTTTCACAATGTATATGTAGAGCAAGTCATCAAGTTGTGCACTTTAAATACATTACAAGTTTATTTGTCAATTACTCCTCAATAAAGCTGAAAAAATAAATAAATACAAACCAAGGGGATAATTATTTCCTGGAGCATTGGTGCAATTTCTTGTATGTATCTTGTTTTAGTTCACATTGAGCAAAAGAAGCACAAGCATGAACAGAAAGAAGAAATTCTAAAATTAATTTAGGTAGCTCTTAAAATAAAGGCAAAGGGATGAACTGCAAATAACATAGAATTTGGACACATGAGACCCTCATTGCAGTCTTGGTGCTATCTGTTCTAGTGAAGCCTGGGGTTGAGGTTAAAGAAAAAAAGCTTGATGTGATCAGAAATTAGGAACAATCTGGAGACTTCTATAAAGGTCCATTTGAGAGTATAAATTGGCATCACAAAAGCATCCATTGAAGAGGAAGAAACAGATGATGAAAATGCACAGAAAGTAAGATAACAAGATTTATAGAATTAAAGTAGAATGCTGTGGGTGGAGGAAAGTGGGAAAAGTAAGGCTAAGGGTGATGACTCTGAGGTTTATGGCTTGGGCCAGAGCCTTAATGGTGGCATCAGTTACTAAGATAAATAATATTTGCAAATGAACAACAATTGGTGGGGGCAATATTAGTTCAGTTTTTTTACTCATTGGATTGAAAATGCTTATGAGATTTCTGTATATATATATTTTAAATCCTTAAAAAATAAATAAATTTTCAGGAAAAAGAAAATTAAATAAGTCTAAAAGTTTTCAACCATTTCAACACTGATAGATGTTATTTGTTTGTTTGTTTGTTTACTATAAAAGCATAATACCGTCAGTTTATAACTGTAAGTATTATAGACTTTTTCTTTTTTTAATCCTAACCCAAGGGTATGTTTATTGATTTTAGAGAGAGAGAAATGGAAAAAGAGAAGAAAGAAAAGGGAGAAAGACAGAGAGAGAGACATCGATGTGAGAGAAACACTGATTGATTGGTTGCCTATAGTATGTGCCCTGACCAGTGATGAAACCCAAAAACTCTTTGGCATAGACTCTCCAACCAACAGAGCCACCTGGC
>PVKM010042688.1:0-12689 GCA_004027735.1 Carollia perspicillata
TGTCTACTTGTCTTTTGCTGGTAATTAAGTTAAGCAGTACCTGAAAGGGGGCATAGGCACAGCAATTGCTGTTAAAAGTTGGAGCTGAGTGGAACTGAAGATTGAACCAGTTGACATACATAGATAGTTTTCAGAGGAGTAATATTGGGGGCCATGTAAAATAGAATTTATTATGGACTGTGAACCTTCCTTGTAATCTTCTTATTACAGGTCATTCATTTAGCCTGTACTTACTTTTCTCCAACCAGAATCAAATGGAAAACAAAAAAACCCTCACAGATCCTTGGATTTCTCAATGAAAGGCAATCCTATCCAAAATTCTTTCTTACTCAGTTCTTGGACTCAAGAGGATAAGGATATTGAGTCCTATTGTCTCCATAAGTAGAATTGTACTTACTAGTTCATGTGACCTAGAATTGTCTTGATGTCACATTTTCTATCCCATGGATCCAAAGTGTTCAGTCTCACTTGTTATATTCCATGGGTGGGCATTTTATTTTATTTGTAAAATAAAGTCAAGGTCAGCATGCCAGATATCTCTGTGACACAAGGCAATAATCTACCCCCACAGAATGTGATAGCTATAGACTGTAAGCACTTAGTACATATCAGCACCATGGAAGTTAACGGCTGAAGTTGTATGAGCTATTGCATCATAATGTGGAATGTAGCTGTTAGATCTTCCATTTGATTTCACTGTTTTAATGGACAAATTAATCTAAAAGAATCCAAAGGCAAATAGACAAGTGGAAAGGAATGTACTGACATGGCCTCTAAAACAGTGCCAGTTCTTTGATACTAAGGGCAAAATAACATCAAAAAGTGGCACAGGGAAGAGAATCTAAAATTAGTTGAGATGTCTTCTTCTCTATCTCATTTCACCTCTCAATACTGACAGGTATCTGCTGCCATGGTTTGCAATTATTTGTAACTAAGTGGAGAAGATCGTGAATGCCCACAGCATCTGGGGACAAAATTTTCCTCTTGTTGAAATGGCCCTTCTCCGTGTCCCTGACAATACAGGTACAAGGTCCCTCAGCCATACAGAGCAGCTGCCTTTGAAATGTGGATTCTTCTACCGCCTGTCTTATTTCACTCAGCATAATGCTTTCTGATTCCATCCATGCTGTTGCAAAGGATAGGAGCTCCTTCTTTCTTTCTTCCGCAATAGAATTCCACTGTGTACATGTACTATCATAGTTTTTTGATCCAGCCATCATGATCTCACCTCTAACAGGAACCTAAACAACAAAACAAACAAGCAAGCAAAATATAACCAAAGACATTGACATAGAAAACAGGCTGACAATAACCAGAGGGGAGAGAGGAAGGAATTTCAGGGGAAAAAGGGAGGGGATTACAGGAACAAGTATAAAGGACACATGGACAAAAACAAAGGGGGGTGGAAATGGGAGGGAGGGCTGGAGCACTGGGAGGGGTGGAATGGGATGGGAGTAAAAGGCAGAAAACTTGAACAACAATTAAAATAAAAAAAAAGAAATGTGGATTCTGGCTGGGTGGTTTGAATGCGTTGTCACACTCAGGTTGGGAGATTTGGTTTGTCTTAAACATTGTTTTGCATTTACTTGTGATTTAGTGATGTGATTCAATCTGACAAAGGGCAAGCGTAAAGCTTAATATTAAAGGAAGTGTTGGAAATAAATTTATTACTTAAAATTTCTAAGTTTAGTAGATTAATATTTGATAAGATCTGATGTGCTTATCTGAAATGAACTTATTGCTAAGCATGGCTGTGATTGCAACTCTTCATGTTTTGATTATTCTCTTGCCTCCTACCTGGTTCTGAGGTGAAATTCACTCACCTCTCCTGGGCTTCCCTACAAGTAACAAACAAGTCATCATCTCCTTTCCTCATATTTGATAATATTATCAAATATCAGTCTATTTTTCAGCTCATCAAAAATAGTCAACATCGGATTCCATCATTTATTGCTTTGTTTTTGTTCCTGTTTAATTTTTGCACTTTATTTTTTATTAAAGAATAATTATGTAATATAATAAATGGGTCAAAAGTACAGAGTTAGAAAATTGCAGATTGATAAACCATACCCCTAGCAACCTATAGAATATTTCCTTCACTCCACCAAGATCCCTTGTGCCCATCCCCGCAAATTCCCAGCTCACAAAGGTAACTATTGTTCTAAATTATTTCACTATGGATAAATTTGCCTATTTTAGAATTTCATAAAAGTGGAATCATACAGTATGTTTTCTATCCGAATCTTGCTAAGCATTATGTTATTGAGGTTTATGCATGTTGTTATGGGTATCAGTTGTTCTGTCCATTTTACAGCTGACTGACCCTCCATTGTAGATGTATAACACAATCTGTCATTTTGGACGATCTGTTATTCAATCTGTCATTTGTGGACATTTTCTCTAGTTAATTGCTATTACGGATAAAGCTGCTATGACCATTTTCTACAAGTCGTTTTGTGAACATATGTTTGCACTTCCCTTCAGTAAATGCTTAGAAGTAGGATCGCTGGGTTGTGGTAGATGTGTGTTTAATTCTATAAGAAACTACTGAAGTGGTTTCTCGTTTACACTCCAGTCAACATTGTTTTCTAATTGGGTTTCCCACATACTTACTTTTTATTTTGAAATGATTTTTGACTTACATAGAGGTTGCAAAAACATTGCGGAGTTCTCACTGATGACGTCTGGATCCAACAATCACAGTAGAATGATTAAAACCAGGATGTAGATACAATGTTATTAAGAAACAAATTGTATACGATCTGTCTCTGACTCACCAGTTTTTACATTTCCTTTTTTTTTGTGCATAACGCTATGAAACTTTATCACATGGATAGGTTGGTGTCATTACCACCACAGTCAAGATACAAAACTGTGTCTTCACTCTGAAGAACCCCCTTCACTCACATTCCTCCTTCCTGCAGCCCCTGATAACCTGTAGCAACCACTGGTCTCTTTTCCATTCCTACAGTTTTGTCCTTTAGAGAATATTGACATCATACATTATGTATGGAATCATAATGATCTAATAAGTGAAGTCATCCACCATGTAGTCTTCTAAAATGGGTTTTCTTTTTTTTTAGTCATCATAAATGCCCTCGAGATCCATCTAGGTTGTTGCACATATCAATGTTCCATTCAGTTTTATTACTAAATAGTATGCCATTGTATGAATGTACCACAGGATATCTACCCATTCACCCAGTGAAGAGGATTTGGGTGGTTTCCTGTTTTCTGGCCACCATAAGTGTAGCCACCAGGAAAATTCATGTACAGATTTTTATATGGACACAGTTTTTCATTTTTCTGGTACAGTGATTTTCTATATTTTTTATCTCAAGCACACATAAACTGATTACTAAAATTCTTCAGCATGCCAAAAAATATATTTTTGCTGATGTGACAAAAATAGGTATAATTTCGACTAAGGGAAAAGAGGTCAGTGCCCTTGACTAAATAGTCAGTTATTCCATGTTTTAAAACTTCTGGTAGCACACAGATTGAAAATCACTGCTCCAGCATAGGAACCCAGGAGTCTGATTGCTGAGTTGTAAGTGAAATTCTAACTTCATGTGAAACTGAAGAACTGATTTCCAGACTGACTGTACCATTCACCCACCAGCAAGGTACAAGTGATTCTATTTCTCTGCATCCTTGACAGAACTTGGTGTTATCAATCATTTTTATTGTAGCCATCCTGACTGATGTGGAGTGGTATCTCACTGCGGCTTTAATTTACACTTCCCTACTGGCTAACCATGTTAGACATCCATTCACGTGCTTATTTATACGCTTATTCCCCTATCTCATACCCTCTTTTGGTGAAGGTCTCCGTGAGTCTTTCGTCCATTTTAAATTGCACTGTTTGTTTTCTTTCTGTTGAGTTGAGACAGTTCTTTATGTTCTGAATACCAGTCTTTGGATGGAAATTTATTTTGCAAATATTTCCTGACAATTTGTGGTTTGTCTTGTTTATTCTCTTAGCATTTTTAAAATTTTGCTGAACTTTAAGGATTTTTTAATGGATTATACTTTTGGTGTCATGTCAAAAATCTCTTCACCTAATTCTCTTATATTTATAGGTTTACATTTTGTACTTGGATGAATGACCCATTTTGAGATGGTTCTCAAATTTTTTGTGTAAGTTGTGAGTTTAGAGCAAGGTTCAACTATTTGCCTATGAATAACCTGTTGTTACACACCATTTGTTAATTAGACTATCTTGCCTCTTGAATTGCCTTCTCACCTTTGTAAAAAAAAGAACCAGTTTTTCCCATTTGTGTGAGTCTATTTGTATACTCTTACTCAGTGGCATAAAATTGTTAATGACATACATTTATTTTATTTTAAATGTTAGAGAATCTGTAGTATGGGATTTTTTCATTCCTTATATTTTGTGTGTTTATTTTTATCCTCACCCAAGGACATTTTTATTGTTTTCATTGCTTTGAGAGAGAGAGAGAGACCGATGACCTAGGGACTGAACCCACAACCTTTTGGTGCACAGGACATGTGCACCGAGCCACACTGGCCAGGGCCATTCCTTATATTTATAGTTTATGTTTTCTCTCTCTTTTCCTTTGATAATTCAGCCAGGTATATATCAGTTTTATTAATAATTTTAAGAAAATTAACTTTTTAATTTATTATCTCTATTGTTGCTTTGTATTTCACCAATTTGACTTTTTTATTATTTCCTTCTTTTTGCTTACATTGGGTTTAATTTGTTTGTATTTTTTCTATTCTCTTTTCTTGAAAGCTTTGATCATTGTTTTTAAACTTTTCTTCTTTAGTAATATAGGTATTTAAAATAATAATTTTTTTCTATACACTATTTTAGTGGCACTTCATACATATCTGTATGTATGTGTTTTCATCATATTTTCTTCAAAAGTATTTTCTAATAGCCATTATAATTGCTTCTTTGACCTATAGATTATTGTAAAGTTGAGTTTTAAGTTCCAAATATCTGGCTGTTTTTAGACATCTTTCTGCAACTCCTTTCTCTACATTGACTTTCTAAATCAATTCCATTTTGGTGAGAGAAGAAATTCTGTATACTTTCAGTCCTTTTAAAGGTATTAAGACTCTTTTATGGCCAAACAGATTTTTTTGTTCATGGGTGAATACTTCATCTGCGTAGCAGGGTTTGGCTGGAGCCCCCACGGCGGGTTAAGGCACGGGCTGCAGGTGCCTGGAGAGCACTGTGCACTTGCTGCGCAGAAGTAGGTGGCTGAGTCTCCAGGCTGGGAGTCGTTGATGTGCAGGGAGAAGTGTTTGGCATTTCTACTGAGCAAAACGGTCAATCTTCCACCTTCCTTTCGAGTGTCAACTGAACGTATGGCTATCAGGAATTCAGGGCCTTTACCAGGATACTGCCGATACCATGGGAAGTAGTCAAATGCACTGTTCTCGTAAGCACAGTTCAGAATTGAAACCTCTTTTTCTCGTAATACCAAAGATTCAGGGCTCTGTTTCACCTGCTGCTGGTCACTTTTCCCCTTCTGTTGGCCACTCACCCCTGCTTAAAAAGATAACAAAAAGTCATTAGGCTCCCCCAAATCATAGTTTCTTCTTAAAGCTTCTACCTGATGAGTTTGTCCATACCCCAATTTTCTCATTTGCCCAAATTAATGATATATCCCAGAGTTTCTCCTCCACAACTCACAGCCTAGTTGAAGCCATAGAATTAAAAATGCTCCCAGGATCTTGTCCATTTCTTGACACCAAAAGGTAGCGACAACTCAAGCGGTCTCCTCAGCCAGTGGGAAGTATGACTTTAAATTCGCGCCTGCTTTAATTCTTTCAAGAGGCCACACCCTTTCACAAGTACTTTCACTTAAAGCTATTTCTATCAAAGAAAGCACTTCCTCATTTTGCCTTAACTTAGAATTGCTGCAGACGCTTTCACCAGGAATGACAGATCCCCTATCTATACATAGACAAGAATCAGTTTAGAATTTATCTCTCCCAATCCTTCTTTGCCTTCTTCTTACACCTCTAGAATGCCAAAATTGTATACTAGGACAACTTGATATGTCGATTCGGATTACATTATTTTACAGTAGGGAAGAAAGGGATCTCAGGAAGCCACAAGATGAGCATATATAGAAGCATTTCTTTTTTATTACAAATATGAACTGGTCTATTGAGAACACACAGGTGACATAATATTTCAAGCTAAGGTCACAAATCAAAACATGGAGAATATATGGTTCCTTTGCCCTAAGGGATCTCAAAATTTTATTACAATCTCTCATATGTGTTTATATTTTACATAACCCTAATAAATGATAGAAGATAATTAAATCAATTTTAATTTCTTTATAGTTTTTCTAAACTATAAATAGATAAATTAAATATTTCTAAGACTATATTTGGGGGAAAAATTGGCAAGTACCAGAATGATCTGCTTGGAGGACCTTTGATTTTCAAATAGATAAGAGAAGGTAGAAAAATTGTGCAGACATCAGAAGATGTGGGCTATGACTTTCCAGTAAGACAGCCTTTTTGGTAGCTCTCATTGTGAGTTTGAACCAACCATGGACATTTTCTTCACACTTTATCCTCACAGGTGAAATATCAAAACATGAAAAATCAATTTGGTTTTTCATGTTAGCACAGCAGGGTATACAGACATACGTTGAAGATAAATTCCAAAACAGCCCTAAAAGTAGGATTGATCTGCATTATAAATATTAGAAGTTAAAAGAAGTAAGGAGCACATTTTTGAGGCACAAAAGGAAATTTATTATTTGTATCCGATACCATCTCAAATTCAGTCAAAGGAAAATGCTATCACAGTCCAACAGGAGACCGCGGTAAGAGTCCTCATTCCTAAACCTACAATCTAGTTCATTCAACTCCAGTGCAGTCAGGGAATTTTTTTTAATGTTTGTTGAATTTTTTATGTTTTTTCTTTTTCATTTATTTATTCATCAATGCATATATTCATATATTTACCGAGTGTCTACTAAGTGCCTATTAAATGTGTAGTACCTGGGTCTTATTTATGCTAGAGACACAGTCCTAACCTAGTCCTAACACTCAAGTACAGTCAGATAAAACCCACCAAAGAGAACTGTGTGTCTATGTGACGTGATGAAAAGGAGTAATGAACAGTGCTTTTGGGCCCCGTCCAAGAAGGGTTCTGAGGCAGGACATGTTTGAACTGGGACTTGCACCATGCCATCAATTGATTTCCCGGTAAAATAATGGGATAACAGAATTATGGGCACAAATTAACTTAGAGTGGCTGGAGACTAGACTGTGCAAGGGTAAAAACATTAAAAATTTATATTAGAGAAGCCAGTGTGGCCCTGACCATATTATTCAAGGAATTGTTGGTCTCCAAAGTCATGTGTTTCAAATCTACTAGATTAGAAAAATACAGATATTATTTAGGTAGATGAGATGATACATACATACACACATGATTGATAGATATAAATTGAAGGAAAGGATTAGGTAGTAATTTACTAGATTTTTAAAGGATAATGTCTATCTACTTGATGTGTATGTGCAAACCTTAATCTTCTCTGAAGCAGCATTGCCTCATTGTGGCCATTTAGAGAAGTTACACTGAACATTTTCTTTTTTATCCTCACCTGAGGATGCATTTTATTGATTTCGAGAGAGATAGGAATGGAGAGAGAGGAAAAGAGAGAGAAAGATCAAGGTGAGAGAGAAATGTTGATTGGTTTCCTCCTATACACACCCCAACCAGGGATCAAATCCACACCCTTGATATGTGCCCTGCCTGGAGATCAAACCTGCCACCTTTTGTTGTACAGGACAGCACTCCAACCAACTGAACAACCTGGCCAGGGCTACAATGAACAATTTCCTACAGCGTCTTAAAAGTGTGTTCAGCAGCCATTGTGTGAATCATAGCACTGAAATAAGTGGCTGACTCTTATTTAGCCAATGGTTTCTTCAGATGGAAAGAGATTTTGTTGAGGTCCTTATGAAACCTTTGCTGCTGTTTACTGAGGTGTGTCTCACGCAGATCTGGAGGCCTTGGTTGGGATCGGGGCATACCAACAGAAAACAAGTCTCCTGAAATATTCTTAGTAGCATCTCACCTGCCCTAGGGTTCCCGCCAAAGGCAGAAATTGGCCCTCAGGATGAGTCACTGCATTGAGCTGTCCTTCCTCTTATATAATATCAACATCAGATCAACAGGGCCTTAAACAGATCCTAAATTAGACAATTGTTCTACATCTTTCCACTAACCTGCACTTCTTGATGACTGATGATGATGTAGAATAGAGGTTGGCAAACTTCTCCATAAAGGGTCAAATAATAAACATTTTTGGTTTGCAAGACATTCAATCTATTGCAACTACTCACTGAAGCATGAAAGAAGCCATTGATGATGCATAAATAAGTGAGCTTTGCTGTGTTCCAATAAAAATGTATTTACAAATATAAGTGGCAGGCTGAGTTTGATTCTTGGGCCATGCATTGTTGACCCCCCAACACAGAGCATCTTTATATGTGATTTTTGATCACCCATATATCCTTTATGAAGAGTCTGCTCAAATATTTTGGTCATTTTTAAATCAGGTAATTTATAATTTATTGAGATTCTTTCTAAATGGCATGTTCTTGATACAATAAATAATCTTATTGCTATATGGACACAATCACCCTAAAAGTAATTCCACAACAGCTTTGAAAAATCTGCCTTTGGAATCAGTGACTTAGCAGATAAACAGCAATAAACATTGTGATTCTGACTAGAATGAGCTGCAAAGAGAAATTCTTTTTTTCATAATTATAAATGTGGATAATTTTTTAAGTTCTGATATTATGTCGGACACTGATGCTGAGTTGCAAACAAAGGCAGACATCCTTGATGTTGTTTGTTGTGAATATAAAAGAAAAACAGGAAAAAATGTTGCCCAAGTTCAAATATCACATAGGAAATATGTGCTGACAGCTGTCAAAGAATAAGACAACATGTAGTAGGACTTATGTTCTAGAGCTCCCCACAGTATCAGGCTGTCAGAATGTCAGATTTGAGATCTGAGATCTAGCCCTTCTTCGGCCTTTTCCCTTTCCTGATTCAGGTGCGCATAGCTGCTCCTCCAAGGTCTGGCACTGGGTAACAGGCCCTAAGATGATGGGTATTTAAATAGTTTGTTCATTATTTTAATTGTTGAAAAGTAGCAGTGCTTCTCATAATTGTGATATCCTCAATAGATAAGTTATACCCATAATATTAGACATTGTGAAAACCAACACTAATAAAGTTTTCATAAAGAAATAGAAATTTAGAAGAGACTGAGCCTTAGTTTTCACTTAATTTGGATAATATTTCTAAGCACATAATATTTTGACTTAAGAAAAGACATGACATTTCTGTTTTTTTATCACTAATATTCTCAAAATACATGATTGTTTTATGATGGAGAAACATACTGACTAATTATACTTGTGGCAGGGTTAGGCTAAGGACAAGATGACCACTTAATTTCTCAATGAAGAAAGTCAGTGCATTTCAAAGAAAAGCTGAACTTTTGGTTATCTTCTCTCTATTCTATGTGCTAATAACTAGAATGAGAGACTGCGAATTCCAGAATGGCAGTGTGATTAGATCCATTTAGACCCTCCCTAGCAAAATAATCATAACTGGTAAAAATAATTTTTAAAAAATTAAAGTCTCTGGACATTGTCCTAAGACTGAACATTGTATCTAGCAAATTAAAACAACATACAGAAAAATATTTATTCAGAATATGCTACTAATCACAAGTATCCATAGGAATAGAAAGAATCTATTGCACTGGAACCATAATTCACTCCCCACCCCCACCTCAGCATGATGGAAGCTCTGTTCTGGCTGGGTGCGGTCCAGAACACAAGGCACCCTTTCCCCAGATCTCCCAGGACAGGCTTCAGTATCTTCCTGGGAGGGACTGGCTACCAACATTTTTCATCTCCCCAGCATTGTTTTTGCAGAAGCTCTATTACAAGCAAGAGAAGCTGAAAGATTTGGGGCTACTTTTTACCTCTCATCCCCCCACTCATAGGGTAGAAACTCTACCCTAGGTGTCACAGGTGGGCACAGGTAATCAGGTTCTCAGTGAGATCACGGACAAAGAATTGAACCGAACACACATAGTTTATAGCAGAGAGAAAGCAAATTTATTAAGCAATAGTACAATCCACAGAACATGGGAGCAGGCCAAGTCTGAGCTGAGACTGACCTCACGGTCTGGAGGGATTCTATTCTTGTAGAGCAGATCCTTCCTGGCTAGTTTTGGCAGGCTTTTATTGCACATGTGCAAGTAGTTATATTACTTTAAAGCTACTGCACATGTGGTCTCCCATGATTTTCCTTGATTGGCCAGAGAAGGTGTCACACAATGTTACTGAATGGACCCCTCCTTCTCCCTGGGTTCCCCTATACTAGGATCACTCTGTCCACCACCAGGGAATTGTAACTCTCCATGTTAGAGATTGGTGAAAAGGAAAGGAATGATTTATCCAAGTTATACAGACTTAAGAGTAATGACTTAATGTCTTCATTAAAATCCCAAAGTCCCTTAAAACACCCACAAACACATACAGTCCTTCCTTCCCCGCTTTGCCCAGTCCGGGGTACCGTATCTCAGGAAAAGAAATAGAAGTCCGTGGCTCAGCTAGCCCCCGGCTCTTCCCAGTAATTCATGCTTGGCTGGCAGACCTCACTCAGTTCCCAGCACCACCAGCTGTGTCGCTGGGATCTCTAGTTCTTAATCCAAAATCACATGGCACCTTCTTATGGCCCACCAGCAAGAGTCCTTTCACCCCTTTCCTTCCCAACAGCATCTCTCCTGCATTCTTCCAAGCTGCTAATAAAGAGCTCTGCATCGCTGCTACATCTTGCTTTCCAGCTTCCTAAGCTGCATGGCAAAAGGAGACCCCAAGCCACGTGGTTCTCTCCTGCCAAAGATTCATGGTTCTTCTCTACTAAAGCCGAGTGGTTCTTCTCATCATGGCTGATGCACCTGGGTTTAAATCCCAGTGCCAATCTTCCTCTGCCACACCATTTCCAACTCCTCCCATAATCAGCTACATTTGCCAGCATTCCCATATTTTTCCAGCTTTTCTGGGCTGCCATAGTAAGTCTGGGCAGGCGTGGCCCCGTGGCATGGAGCCAATCCTCTCCAAGGTCTTATGCAGGCTCTGTAACCAGGAGGAGTTGCCTCAAACTTACATCTTAGGTGGAAGTCACTCCCATCCTCCTGTCTCAAAGCACCGCCACAGCTATTTAACATACCTATGAAACCAGTGAAATGTTACAGATATGCCAATGAAGATGATTTCAGACTTCCTGCATCAAGAACCAAAAGGGAAAAAAAATTTAAGTGGCCAAGTTTGTGATAATTTATTATAGCAGTGTTATTAATGTGCTATAGTTATTGTAACAAAGTATCACACATTAGGAAGCTTAAATAAGAGAAACTGATAGTCTCATGGTTTTAGGCTAGAAGTCCAAGATCAAGGTATGAGCAAGTTTGTTTCCTTCTGAGGGCTGTGAGACAACAAACAAACAAACAAACAAACATTCCATGCCTCTTTCTCAGCTTCTGATAGTTTTGTTAGCATAGGTAGCTAGATACTAATAAAGAAAGGTAGAAAATAGAATCAGACATTAAGAAGCCTAATAAACTGGGAGGCTGAATCCAACACTGGGCTTGCTTCACAAGGAAGCTACAGCTTTACACATTCCCCAGAGAACTGTGGGTCCTTTCCCACAGATTACTGAGAGAAGAACTAGGACAATAAAGGGGAAATTTCTCTGTTGCACACATGCCCAGCAGAAGCCAGGACAGTGAAAGGGGAGGTGCTTCTATTTTGAGGTATGCTCAGTAGAAACAATGATGGTTACCAGAAGAGGGAGTTTCTACCCTAGGAAAGTGATTGTATTAGATAAGGGTCACAGAACCCTGAAAGATCTAGGAAATGGATTGGTTAGGTGGCAGGCCCAACACAAGCCTGGGAAAGATTGGGAAATTGATATGTTAGGTTGAAAGGGTGCCTAGTGAGATAATATAATCCCAACATAACAAGGGGCATCTCCTTCGCTCTCTCTTTCCTCTCTCTCTCTCTGAATAACACACGCTCACCTTGTTCACTCTCCTTTATTAGTATCTAGCTACCTGTTCTCTCTCTAAGCAACTGTGTTGGCTCCAGGTGCAGGTCTAGGCACAGCACCAGCCAGAGTGCAGCAGGGAGCAAAGGCTGAGCTAGCCAGGTGGGGATAAAGATGTGGACCGAACCAAAGGCGCAAAATGTCTGGACACTGGCCCTGTATCTGAGCCCAGTGAAGACAAGGCTGAACTTTTACCATGGCAGGATGAATGAAGATGAGACATGGAAGTGAACTGGGACAGCCCTTTGTGTCTGCTTTAACTTCAATAAACCTTACTACACCACAACCTCCCACACGTGGGTCCCTGGAATGCCTGCCTTGTGGCTCCATGAAAGAGCCTTATTTCCACTGGCAGCAGTTTGATGGCAATCTCACATGTCCTTTGGCTTGGAGAAGCATCACTTCAATCTCTACCTTCATCTTCACGTGGTGTTCTCCCTACATGTCTGTCTCTGTGTCCAAATTTTCTCTGTTTGTAAGGACATCAGTCATATTGGATTAAGGCCCATCCTGGTGACCTAGTTTTAACTTAACTAATTACATT